>JASKMD010000009.1:3025794-3040981 GCA_030144725.1 Haematococcus lacustris
GGAGGGAGGGGAGGGAGGGGAGGGAGGGGAGGGGAGGGAGGGGAGGGAGGGAGCTAGGGGCAGCGGCAGGGGGGCAGCAGCAAAGGGGCAGCGGCAGGGGGGCAGCGGCAAGGCCAAGGGCAAGGGCAAGGAGCAGGCCAGGGGCAAAGAGTGACGCATGGTGTTCCACAAGAGGCATATGGGGTATGTTGGGCATGTTGAGGAGGCAGCAGCAGCGACAGCCCCACGGCCCCCTCCCCCCTGGGCTGCCCTGCACCCTGGTGAGCACTTTCCCCCAAACTGTGTGTGGCTATGGCGTGGCATGGGCGCAGGGCACCCCCCGTCGCTGGGACGCCGTGACCTCTTACATCCGCACCCGCACCCTGGACGAGGTGCTGCTGATGGTGAAGGACAAGCAGGGCATGAGCGCCACCAGGGCCCGAGCGCAGGTGAGGGGATCTGCGGGGAGGGGGAGGGGAGGGGGAGGGGGAGGGGGGAGGGGGAGGGGGAGGGGGAGGGGGAGGGGGGAGGGGGAGGGGGAGGGGGAGGGGGAGGGGGAGGGGGAGGGGGAGGGGGAGGGGGAGGGGGAGGGGGAGGGGGAGGGGGAGGGGGAGGGCAGGTGAGGGGACCTGCGGCAGCCTGCTGCCACCCTCTCACCCTCCCTGCCGCCCTCCTCCCTACCTGCTCATACTGACACTCTCCCATGCTGGTCCTATGGCTTCTGGGCGTTCTTTTGTATCCCTCCCCCCAAGCCTCTGCGCCCCCCCCTCCCTGCTGTCCCCCGCCCCTGCCACGTGCCCACTAGCTTATTGCAGCTGCACCGTAGACTTGTTCACTGGCTCACCCGTAATGTTCACATCCCCTCCCTCTCACGCCCCCCCTGCTGACACTCCTGCTGACACCCCTGCTGCTGTCCAGGAGGACTTCCGTTCCGGCATGAAGAAGAAGGCTGAGCCGACCTGCACTGCTGACCTGCGCATCAACGCTTTCACAGACGTCAACGTTAACCTGGCTGGTGCGCTGCAGCCTCTAGGCCACCAGCTGTTTTGTGTGACCTCTATACATAGATTTGAACATTGCTTTCTGTGATGATAGGAATGTGTAGGCAATGCCGCAACCACTGCAGCCCCCAAGCCAATACCTGCCACTTCCCAACCAGCCCCACCACGCTGAACTCTCGCTGCCTCCCCAACACTCTGCTGCTCCTGTTGTGAGATTGTACTGCCACTGTACTGCTACTGTACTGCGATTGTGATTGTACTGCCAGACTGCAGTTGAGCGACCATGGTGAGCGCAATGACTGTCTGTTCAGCTACAGCTGCATGCGTGGGAACATACATTTTAACAATGTTTTGTGTGGCATACACATATGTAGGCGACGCTGCCACTACATTAATGGCCGCACCGGGCTGTCAAGGAGCTGAGGAGGACGCTGCACCTGCCCCCCCCACCCCAGCGCCCGACTGCAATGGCAGCAGCAGCAGCACAGCACCCGCCACAGCCCCCCCCACACCTCAGGAAGCAGGTGATGCCAGTCTGGACGATGCAGCACCAGCCAGCCCCTCCTCATTGCCAGGGCACCCCGCAGCAGGTACGGCCAGTAGCAATGGCCTGGTGGCTAGGCCAGGCAAGCAAGCAGAAGCTGTGGATAGCCTACCTGGCTCAGCTGCCCCAGCTGGTGCCACCCCGTCACCCCCTTCACCTCTCAGCCAGCAACCAGCAGCACAGCCGCCGCCGGCAGTGGCTACAACCACCACAAAGCCAGCTGCTGCGGACAAGCAGTCCGGCAAGAAGACAGCAGCATCAGGCAAAGCAGCATCAGGCAAAGCAGCAGCAGGCAAAGCAGCAGCAGCAGGCAAAGCAGCAGCAGCAGCAGCAGCGCCAGTGCCAGCAGCGCCAGTGCCAGCAGCGCCTACAGACAGCACAACGGCAGCCAAGGCAGCGTTGACAGACAAGTCGGGGCCTAAAGCTGCGGCTGACTCAGTGCAGGCGTCACCAGTCAAGGCAGCCAGCCCGCCTGCTGCTGCAGCCAACGGTCCCAGCAAAGCTGAGGGGGCGGGCAAAGCCAAGCCAAGCGTGGTCGTGTCAGCTGACTCCGGTGGGTGAGGGGCAGGGGAGGTAGGCTGGGTGGGTGGGGGCTGTCAGAGGGTGGTAGGGGGAGCAGGGGAGAAGGATAACAGGGGAAGGTGTGGGAAAGGCAAGCTCAGGGGGACATGGAGGAGGGGAAAGGACGGAGCAGCAGCATAGTAAACCTGGGGTGCGGCAAAGTACCTGTGCTGGCCCCTGCTTACCAATGACCGGTGGGGTAGAACTAGGATTGCATCCCGCACACACTTTGATCTGAATAAAAAGACTACTGTACTGATACGCCCTGTTGGTGATACGCTGATTTGGTGATACCCAAAAAAACGGTCCTAAAGGCCCTATTGGCACATATTTGGTGACAGCGCCTGGCTCAAACATTGAAGTGATACATGTTTGGTGACTCCTTATTCTCAATAGATCTACGAAGCCAAAGGGTTGCCAAGTGCAACACCTAGCAATAGCACATTGTCCACATATGTATTTGTTCATTAGTGGGGCAGCCGCCTTCGAGCACTAAAGCGTGTGGCTGCTTCCATCACAGCCTCATCATCCTCACTATCACTCTCGCCCTCGCCGCTATCAGAGCTGCTGCTGGCGATTTGCAGCATCTATGGGCTGAATGATCGAGGTCAGCAAGCACTGTTTCAGCTTTGGCGCCATATACCATAGAGTTATGGTGAACTCGGGGGTGTTGCTACAAATTTGGTGACAGCCGCATCTCAAACAAATGGTGGTACAATTTGGTGAAAATTTGATTTGGTGAAATCACCAACAGGGCGTATCAGTACAGTATATACTACTGTATATTTGATCTGACCCACCCACCCACCCATCACCCACCTGCCCAACTGCCCACTGGCCCCTTGGCTTATGTCATCACCATCATTACACGACACTCGTCAACCAGCAGAGCTATGACCCTTGGCCTTATTTGTGCGCTTCCCTGCACCCTGGGCTGCGGGCTGGTAGGGTGGTTGGCAATGTTGGTGGTCATACCCCTGGTAATGTGACGTCACTCTACCCCTTCACCCATGGAACCCACCTCCGGCTGCCTGTCTGGGTGGTTATGGCTGCAGGTGCCTGGAGTGAGGCCCAGGAGCTGGCCCTGGTGCAGGCCATGAAGCAGTTTGGCAAGGAGCTAGGGACAGAGAGGTGCGGCTGGGGAGGGGCAGTGGGGGCGCCTGCTGTTCCGTCGGCCTGCTGAGCACCTCGATTGAGGCCCTGCCAGCAGCGTCGACTGCTGTCAATTACCAGCAACCATACCAGGCTGGCGCCTTGGTGCTGTAAGCCACTAATACCCCTGCTACCATCAGTAAACATAAGTGGCGGCACTGTTGCCCTGTGGCCGACCTGGGTGGCTGCTGGCATGCGCTACAACAGCAATGCCCTGTGGCCAACCTGGCTGGCAAGCAACAGGGGCTAAGGGGCTCGGGCAGGCTGAGTACTAGGGCACGCGACCGGCGTGCTGGCGTGGTTGTCGCGCTGCCTGAGCTGCTCGTTCCTCGCCTGCTGTCTGCTGCGGCCAGGTGGGAAAAGGTGGCCGAGCTTGTGCCCGGCAAGAGCAAAGCGCAGTGTTTCAAGCGGTTCAAAGAGTTGCGCGATGCGTTCCGCGCGAAGAAGGGTGGGGCAGCCGGCGATGGGGACGAGTGAACGGAGGCCAACTCAGTTGCGGGAGCAGGCCGCGCCCTGGGCGCCTTCTCGTCTTCTTCCACAGATGCTGCTCGCCCGGCTACAGTGGAAGCGAGAGGAGAAGCCGCGTGGGGCAAGGTTCACTGGTTGGTTATGCGCAACTCTGCGCTACCCCGTCAGCCGGCTGCACTTCGCAACTCCACAACGCCCCACCAGCCAGCTGCGAGCTTTACGATGGCTCGCGGTTTTGAGCAACACGCGTTGTGGGGTGGAAGCACGTCGCATCAGGTTGCTGGGTAGCGGCCTGCTCCACTTTATTCTTTCGCCAGTAGACAGGGTGTTTGATGGTGTATGGCAGGTCTCGAGGGTTGGCTGCAGGGGGTGGAGGGCAGGGGGGAGGGTTTTGACCAGGCAGGCATGGAAGAGTACTGGCAGACATAATGGGAGGGACGCTAGAGAGGTCAGTGTGCTACATTGTGCTTGATAGATCTGTTGCCCGTGTTGCTACCCGGGGGCTTGTGGGAGCTGGCAGGGGCCCACTACATGGTACCACAACACGTCCGAACTGGCCGGTGGCGCTGGTGGATAGGAAAGTTTCCAGCGTGTAGCTCGAGTCACATTCTGGCGCATTGTGCACAAGTGCGCAGCTGAAGAACCGCCAAGCATGTGGAAGGAATAGATCCGCAGAAGGTTACCAACGGCGCAACCATGCAACACGCGTTTGCTGCCTTGCAGCAATCAGTGGTTGTGGGCAGCAGCAGGAAAAGGAGCAGAGAAGGAGCAAGTTTACGGCGCCACCCAAAATGATTCCCTGCCATGCATATATGATGTCAAGGCTATGCACATGGAGGCAGGATAAACAGCATACCATCTCATAAACAACGTTGAGGTGATATAGACCTTACCAGGCAGTATCTACCGAAGTACGAGGATCGCCGTAGATCTTACGTCCACCCACGCGCACGCTCATGCAATGTCACCATGATAGTAGGAAGGCATTACGCACAGGGCTGGGCTTACAACGATACAGATACCCAGATACAGATACAGCGATACAGCCACCACCAACCTGAGAGGTTAGCCATTTTGCGTCGTTTTGATTACTAGGGGTAGGTTTTCTGTTAGTTGGGGACACCTGACTTCAACACAACCAGCCATACATAATGCCGCAAGATGTGGTGATTCCAGTGAGCGTGGCTCATGATAAGCTGTCCATGACACCATGTTCACACAAGCTCATACCACCAACCATTCGTCCCCAAACTCCATTGGACACAACAACGCTTCCTCTGGATTGACAGTGACTCTGAGCTTACGCAACCCCTCTATGCCTAATATAGTTGGTGCTATGTCACCGCGGGGTGGGCTGTTCACAGGCGTGAGCTGCAGGTTGCCGTCAGGAGACAGTGTCTGAGACTGCCTGAAACCAGCAAAGTTGCTCAGATCCTCCTCCTGAACAAGTGGAACGTCTTTTGCATAGATTGCGAGGTCTGCCCGCTTGAAAGTCTGCTCTTGTCCGCTGCTATCGTCGCTTGGCAGCTTCACCACCACTGGAGCATAATGTATCATGTCCACTCTGCCTCCTTCAAACCCCTTCAAATGCCCGCGGCTGCGCTCCACCAACTTCAGCTGCTGTGCTTTCCGAAGAGGGATGAGAAGATCTATCGAAGCACCGGTGTCCACTAAGGCTCGCATCCGGCACTCGACTGGTGGCTGTTCACGGTCATTGATGACAATGATGTTGGCGTACATGAGCACTCGTTTACACACATTCAGGAACGCCTTGCTGTCTTGCTGCTTCCATGCATTACCTGCAATGGTCACAGTGAAAGCATTGCACAGCTTTAAGCGTCAGTGACTACGCTACTGAACATTGAGACACAGACATCAAGTACCATGCACACGCTCACGCCCACCCCCGGCCCCTGCCGGGCGGTCAGCCTCTGCTGCTGCGTCTCGGCCACGGCCTGCACTGACAGGGACAGTGCGTTACCTGCTTGATAGGTGGCCAGCAAGTTGGTGAGGGCTGCAAGTTGTTGACGGATTGCTGCACGCTCCGGTGCGTCACTTGTCGTCGCCAGGTCGTGTTCCAGTTGCGTTTCCTTTTTTTTCGCGGCCGCTATCTCGTCCGCCACACTGACGTTGGCCATCTGCACGCCCAAGAGGAACAGCTGCGAGGTGCTATCCGGGTCAATCTCAAGCCCTTGTGCTCAGGCGCCCCCAACATGGGGTTGGTAATATGCATGCGATTACCCCCTCAATACCGCACTGTTTTCGATAGCGTTTATCACATTGGCATTGGCGGTTTAGTCCGCGTTATATGACCATCAGCGCTAGCCATCGGAGTCTTTGCTCGTGTATTGCCACATGTGCCCGCGAACAAATCACATCGGCGAGACGGGTCTCCTTGGCACGGAGAGCCACATCGCTGAGGCCCCATCTACCTAGCGTAGTGAGCTAGTTGTGCACAAATGGAATGTCCGGCTGACACCCAACGCGATGTCTGGCGGACGTGCAGGGCACCTTGACGGGGTGTTTGGAACATATAAATATACTCGCTTCCGCCAAATACACCATTTGGGTCGGCGCACACTAAGGTATCACCGGGTTACACCCCCCTCCTCCACTGTGTCTTCCACTGTGTTGCACCGGCTGCTCCTAGTGTGTTGTGCACGAAACCATGCACATGTCGGTGTGGATGTTTGAAAACAGAGTCACAATCGGGCGCAGTATGGATGGCGTCGGGTTGAATCTTCTATTGGTGTCCAAGCCAAAGAAGTGCACAAGAACGCAGGTCCTTTTGATACGCTGGTGCTCGCGCACAGTGCGCAGGTGAAGAACCGCCAAGCATGTGGAAGGGATAGGTTCGCAGAAGGGTACCAACTCTGCCATACAACTACGTGTATGACAGTAATTATATTTGATTGGTCATTAGGGCGCGACCATATCATTTTTGATCATATTTCAGCATGGACATATCATCTGCCTTGTGGGTAGAGCGCGACTGGTTAGTTTAACATCCTGATGTTTTGGGTTTAACCACATCTTTAACCAATCTTTAACATACCCGTTTTGCTACCCTGGGACTGCTTCTCACTGGCTACTTCTGCCGGCATAGTGTCGCTGGGTGCATTGCCGTGTCGCGACCAGAACGACAGCAAAAAGGGACTCGTATCGCGACCAAACGGTCAACTTTAACAATCGGTTTAACATTAACCTTTAACCAGTCCGGTCGCGCTCTACTTGTGGGCCGCCCTTGGCAGATATGGCCGTGGCTTAGTGATCCATACATAGCTAGGGGTCTCCGCTAGCCTACTCTCCGCTCGCTAAGTCTCAACTCTTCTCCACCGCCCTACAAACGGTAGAAATCATATTCAAGTCATATTCAGTCATATCGGCGTTTCCTCAGGAAAATCATGTTTCGGTCGCGCCCTATTGGTCATGGTACCACACCAGGCGGCACCAGGCAAAGGCATGATTTTTGCTGGCCATGCGTTCATGATGTCAAGGCTATGCACATGCAAGCAAGAAAAACAGCACAAAAGGCTGTTTTCAACGTTGAGGTGATATAGACCTTACTAGGAAGTATCTACCGGAATACGAGGATCGCCGAAGATTTTGCGTCCACCCATGCGTAAGCTCATAGACTGTCACCATGATAGTAGGAAGGCATTAAGAGGGTTAGGGTTAACAAAAACAACTTACGGTGAGTCAAATGAGACTTCAAGTTTACAAACATGTGACTTATACCCGCACGACCCCTACGCTTGCAGCAGACTTGTTGCGAACATGGCTCGCTCACGCTCACCCCCGGCCCCTGCCGCGCGGTCAGCCTCTGCTGCTGCGTCTCGGCCACGGCCTGCACCAGCAGCAGCACCTGCCTCTCAGTACTCAGCACCCGCAGCAGCACACCCAGCGACGCCTGCCCCTGCAACTCCTGCTGCTCCAGCATCTAGCGGAGGCTGGTTTTCCCGCCCCAGCGCCCCACCTCCGGCCCCAGTTGCGCACGGTTAGTAAACAGGAACCAAGCCTGGCAGTCAGATGCTGCTGTCGTGTCGTGCTCTCTGTTCGGTTCCGAACATTCGATCCACATACAGGAAATGTGCTGTGCCTTGCAGCGCCTGCCGCCCCACCAGCGCTGCAGTCCTCAGGTGGCGGTGGTGGCCTTATGTCAGGCCTTATGGGCTCTATGGTGACAGGTGAGAACAGGAACTAGTGCAGCTACGGTCAGAGGAATGGCGTTCCTCAGTTGTTTCTGTTTCTATGAACTAGGTGCTGCCATGGGCACGGGCAGCGCGATCGCGCATCGCGCTGTGGACTCGTTCATGGGTCCTCGCGAGACTCACGTTGTGCACGAGCACGCGCCTGCAGCACCCTCGCCTGCAGCTGCCCCTCAGGTGCGAGCAGCCCCATGGCTTGCCCTTGCCAGGTCTTGCCCTTGCCAGAAGTGGAGCAGCAGGGAACCTGTGTAGGGTCTGTGGAAGGCCACAGACTGCCATGCCATTAGGTTTCAGCTATACCAAGCTGGCTATACCAAGCTGGCTGGCACCGCAGGTGTACCCAACATACCATCTGCCAGGGTCGCTATGTGATAGATGCTTGCCAAGAGATGCCTGGATGTGCGGTAGCCCTTGTCTAGTATAAGGAGGCACATGGACAGATATGCCTCAATAGCAGGTGTGTGCCCTGCAGATGCCTTCTGTGGACGGACCTTGCAGCGAGCGAGTGAAGCAGTTTGGCGACTGCATGTCACGCACTGGAGGAGACATGGGCTCATGCCAGATCTACTTTGATGCCATGCAGCAATGCCGGGCAGCGTTTGCATAAGTGACAGCGCAGCAACAGGATGTGCAGCTGGCATAGCTCATCCCATGCTCACACACGATGTGTGTGCAGACCATGCTGAAGGCTACAGCTGTTATGCCTATTGTCTAGACATTTGTCACGCCAAGAGTGTATGGTGTGTAACATGGTGTGACTGGTAGGATGGCATTGCAGCAGGTGGCATTGTCGTATTGGCTATGGCTTGCCTTAAAGGTTTGTGAGCGAATGTAACGATTCTGATAGGCCTTGCAGCCCTCTTGTCCCTCACTAGGGCCACCATTTGAGCCGGATCAGAAGTACCTACTAGCAGCCACTAGCAGCCACTAGCAGCCACTAACTAGACCCGACTCAAACAGTGTGACTGTGTGGAGTAAACCCAGTGCACATGGCACATGAGCCCGCCTACCACCTACACTATTGCCTGACCCATTAGGGCAACGTGTAGAGTTGGCATGACAAAACATGCACTAATTGTAAGCTGATGACAGCTCAAGAGGGGGGGGGTGGCACACACTACTGTGCCACAGCAGGCTGCTGCTGGGCATTAGGTGGCTTGTCTCGCACCCGCTTGTAGCCCAAGCCAGGGTACTCCTTGCCCTTGGCTGTAGGGTGCGGTTCCTCCGCTGAATATTAACTTAATAGCTTAAGTAAATTAAGGCCGGTCGTATTAAGTTCCTTAAGTGTATTAAGTGGCTTCTTTTTGACCCACACTGCTATGAGTGCAGCTGTGCGACCCCAGCGCACGGGTCGCAACCGTAATCGCCTCACATTGGCACTTTCAGCCGGCAGGCACGCGGGCAGGCAGCAACATATGCCAACAAGCCGTAGTGGCTCCGGAACAGCTGTATTACAACAAAACGGCTATGACTGGGTCGCTGGGGCCCGGCCCCGCAGTGGACCGCGACCAAGTTGCACAAAGACGCGATTTGGTTGGTGTTGCATCTGCGTACCCAGCAAATGTCAATGGTGTGGTTCTTAAGCACAAACGATGCGAGTTGAGCAAAGTTGCTCTCTAGTAGTGCACAAATGGTAATACCGCGAGCAAACACTAAACGATTGTGTGCTTGTGCGTGTAGTGAGGAATAGCTATCGCGTACCCAGTAACGGGGTCGATGCACTTTTTAGGCAGGACCACGCCGCGGGGTAGAGCCACGAAGGGTAGAGCGAGTTACCAGCGCTTAATATTAAGTGGTAGTAAGCCACCTAACACTTAAGAAGCACAGCTCCAGTGGCCGCCACTTGCTCTCCCCAATACGCTGCATGTTCAGCGCTGCGTTGCAGTCCCTGTCTACCCACCTGCCTGGCTGCGGTGCTGGCTTGGCTTTGGCAGCCTTGCCCTTGCCCTTGCCCTTGGTGGGCTCAGCTGCCGGCTCAGCCTTGGTGCGCTTGGCTGGAGGGGGAGTGCTGGGCCCTGGCTCTGAGGCTGCTGGCTGTGTGGCTGCCTGGCTGCTGCGTGGGGCCTGTGGGGGCTTGCGGGGGGCCACTACTGGGCACCACATCATGCCCCGCACTGGCTGGCCACGCTCCTGGCTCCAGGCTGGGCGCACCAGGCGCTGTTCCACCTGCCCTGCTGGGGGCTTCCAGCCTGCAGGCCTTGTGGCACTGAGTTTGTCCAGCTCCACCTCACAGGGCTGCTTGCCATTCACTGCTGAGCTGACCCGGCTGGTGCGGTGCTCATCCACAATCACCACCCTGCCCCGCAGCTGGTCTGTGCCCCTGGGCCTGCACACCACCTTGCGGCAGGCACGCAACACCGCATCAGCACCCCACCCACCCCCAGTGCCAATGGTAGCTGCTCCAAAGAACACCACCAGCTGCATGGCACGCTTGTGGCGCTTCATGGACAACTGCGCCATCTCTCTCTCCAACTGCAGCCATGCACACAAGGCAAACGCATGGTGGCTAACATGGTGGCACCAGGTTAGGCATGGCACAGTCAATTACCTTATCATATCAAGCCCAACCCACCACCTCCCAGTGCCTTACCCTCCCTCCCTCCCGCCTACCCACCCACCCACCCTCACCTTGTTGAAGAACTGCTCCAGCGCCCGGTCCTGGGCTCCGTACAGCCTCAGCCGCTGCCGTGCCCACTTGGGGTCCAGGTACACCTCCCACACCGCATCCCAGGTGGCCAGGGTGACGGTGATGTGCTTCAGGTTGGCCTCCAGGGAGGTGCCGGCTGAGCTTGCTGCTGCCAGATGCTGGAGGTGGGGCTTGATTGGAGCCAGCCACCGCTCAGTGTCACGGCGGGCATTGTTCAGGCCGCTGGCATGCTTCACCCCGCCCTTGGTCAGCTTCCACCGGCGCAGCTGGTCTGCCATGAGCTGGCCTGACTGCGGATCCCACACACCCGAGGCTGCGCTGACTGCCTGGGTGACGCCAGGGTCGATGCCCACCCCAATCTGTGTGTCTGGGTCAAACACAAACTCACGCATCTCAGCTATGCCCCTGCCTATGTGGGGGAGTCCCACTGCATGGGCCGCTGCGGCTGCTGCACTTGGACGGCTGCTGGTGATGCTGCTGCTGGCAGCTGGAGGTGGGGTTGGAGGAGGGGGAAGGGGGCGCGTGTAGTGCACGCACACGCTGACACCGTCAGTGTCCACCAACCTCTCAAAAGCAAACCCCTGGTTGCCAAGCTTGTTGGTGTTGAACCACCTGGCCCAGTGATGGCTCAGTGCTGGCTGGGAGGTGAAAGCTGCCCGGGTTTCCTTGGTCAGGCCCAGCTGCCTGCACACCCCATGCAGCACCCTGCTGTCCACCTGGATGAAATGTACCCCCACCCTGGCCATGGGGGTGAGGGTGAAGGGGGGTGGGCAGGTCAGGGTCCGGGGACCAACCCCAAGCCTCTTGCCGCGCTTTGGCTGCCCTGGTGCGGGTGGGCTGTGGGGCTGCTGCCACCGCTCTAGCCACCGGCACACATGCACTGCATGGCGCATGCGGCAGGGCAGGGGCAGGGTGTCCTGCAGGGAGCCCTCCTTCTTCATGCCCAGTAGGCGGCGGTGCGTGTTGGCCTCCTCTATCAGGTCCGCCACATGCCCCTTGTCCAGTGTGGCGGCCTTCAGCTCAGAGCTCTGGGCGTTGATGCCATACCCGCACGCCATCCTGATGAACAGCTGCGCCTCCTCACCGCTCCAGCCTAGCGGGGCCCTGGGCCCTGGCGTAGAGCTTTACAATGCGCTCTGCAGGTCAGGTCAGGTATAAGGTCAGGTCAGGTATAAGGTCAGGTCTAAGGTCAGGTATAAGGTCTGGGGTCCACGTCCAAGTCCAGGGTCTAGTCACTACCACCACTTGCCTGGGTTGGAGTAATGCTGCTGCATGGCCACCGCCAGCTGCATGGAGTGTGCGTCGATGGTGTTGGCGTCACCCGTCAGCTTGATGCTGCCCAGCTCATGCAGCTTGGCCACCAGCGCCTGTTGTGTGGAGGTTGCTGGGGTCCTCAAAGGCTGGCATGAGCATGGGGTGGCGGTGCCGAACATGGCGTCGCTGCAGCTGGTTGTAGCATGTCTTGAAGTTTGGGTTGGCGAAGAACATGCAGAAGTACTTCAGCTGTCTCAGCATCAGGGGGTCCTCACAGTCAAGGGGCAAGGGAGGGCCAGTGGGTGCTGCGGGTGCAAGGGCTGCCAGGCGGGCGCTGCAGCGCCTTTGAGGGGGCTGCGTGACTGGCTCGGGTTCTGAGTCTGAGTCTGGCTCTGGATCAGAGTCACAGTCTGACTCGGAGTCAGAGTCAGTGTCACACTCCATGCTGGCAGGCTGGGCAGGGGCAGGCTGGGCAGGGGCACGTGGGGGTAGCACGGGTAGGGGGGGAGCATCAGGGGGTTGGGGGGGCTGCACGGCTGGAGGCTGAGGGGCGCTGGCGAAGCCCGGGGTAGGGTACCCCACCAGGCAGGTGAGAAAAATGCGCAATACAAACAGCGAAGCGATGAAGCGGAGCTGGGAGTGGGTTTCAGCCCGCAGCCGGAGGTGCTCCCGCAGCTTGCGCCTCGTCTTCTTGCAGCCGCGCAGCACTGCGCCCTCGGGGACCTTGATGAGCTGCAGCCAATCAAAGTTGCCATTTTGACAGGCCAAGACAAAGGCGGGGTCAACACAAACAGTGCGGGGACACATAAGGCGGGGACACGGACCTGACGCCTGCTCGTTGCCCAGCCATCCCGTCGCTCTTGGCGTTGCTTGCCTTGGGCGGAACGAGACGCTGCAATGGAACCAACAGGAGCGACGGGTTATCACACAGCGCGTAGCCCACAGTAGCCCACAGTCGGCTAGGGTCACGCACCTTTCTGTTTCTTTCCCGGGTCCTTCTTGTGCTTCTTCTTAGCCATCACGCGATGCGACTGATACACGCCAGTCTGCAGCCAGAGGCACTGCCTGACCCGCTGAACTGGAAGTCCAAGGCTGATGCTGGTCTGTCAAGACAATTGCAAGGTCTACCTTAAACAAGCAGCTTCCGTCGAATGGCGATGATCGGTGTGGGTGTGCAGACCGATTCTGTCGCACTCTTCCGCGACCTGTGGGGAATGAGCATCCATCGACATGCGAGAGCGTACAGTTCACAAATGAGCAAGGTGCAAATGAGCTTTTGGTACAGCAGTGAAGGAAGCGACGTTGTGATGAGTGACTATTTCAGGGCTCAGTGTGACCCATTCCATTATCCCCGACAGTTCCTTGGCAGCCAGCCGAAACTAAGCGCCCACACGAGCAGGTCGCTGTGAGAGTCTCGCAGTGAAACAGTTCGGTAGAGTTTTGATATTTACAAGCAGCCTTGAGTCAGTAGGGCTGGAGGGCCAACTGCCTTGACTGATGCAGCAACACCAGGCCTGACAGTGAGATATGCACTCAGGCAGCAACGCAGAGGCAGCTGAGACAGCTGAGACAACTGCGTGTTAACATTGGCTTAGACATCTCGAGGACATAGCTGCACACGGGTCCTGAAACATCACTACCTCACCAGCACGCTTGCCAGCTTGGCGCATGGCAAGGAACATGCTTGTTCCCCTGTGGATGGCAGCATAAGCAGGGGTGTCACTACTCCCCTTACTCCCTTCACTCCCATACTCCTTTGCTCCCTTTACCCCCTTACTTCCTTAACTTGACCTCCCTCCCACCATAACCTAGCTATGGTGGGAGCAGCTGGCTGTGAGTTGCCCGTGAACACCATCACTCTGGACTTGTTGTGAAACTATGTCGCAAGCAAGGGGAAATCCTCATTTGTGCATGCGTGCTTGATAAAGTGCGCAATGCCACTTGAGTTGCCGCAGTCATGAGTGTACGATAGTGGTGAGGGAGTCAATGTTTTACAGCTTGTAGGCAAGTGGCGGGCATCAGGTGCGGTGGCTGTATGATGCCGCTGGCATAGCTATACAGCTGGCATAGCTCATCCCATGCTCACACACGATGTGTGTGCAGACCATGCTGAAGGCTACAGCTGAAGGCTACTTATGCCTATTTTCTAGACGTTTGTCACGCCAAGAGTGGATGGTGTGTAACATGGTGTGACTGGTAGGGTGGCATTGCAGCAGGTGGCATTGTCGTATTGGCTATGTCTTGCCTTAAAGGTTTGTGAGCGAATGTAACAATTCATAGGCACAGGGAAGGCATCATACAGCTGTCTTGTCCCTCACTAGGGCCACCATTTGAGCCGGATCAGAAGTACCTACTAGCAGCCACTATCAGCCACTAGCAGCCACTAACTAGATCCGACTCAAACAGTGTGGCTGTGTGGAGTGTTTAGCCTACCACCTACACTATTGCCTGACCCGTTAGGGCAACGTATAGAGTTGGCATGACAAGACATGCACTAATTGTAAGCTGATGACAGCTCAACAAAGGGGGCACACACTACTGTGCCACAGCAGGCTGCTGCTGCTGCTCCTGGGCCTTGGGTGGCTTGTCTCGCACCCGCTTGTAGCCCAGGCCAGGGTACTCCTTGCCCTTGGCTGGCAGAGCTCCCTGGTCTGGCCAGTAGCACAGCTCCAGCGGGCGCCACCTGCTCTCCCCAATGCGCTGCATGTTCAATGCTGCATTGCAGTCCCTGTCCAGCCACCTGCCTGGCTGTGGGGCAGGCTTGGCTTTAGCAGCCTTGCCCTTGCCCTTGCCCTTGGTGGGCTCAGCTGCCGGCTTGCTGCGCTTGGCTGGAGGGGGAGTGCTGGGCCCAGGCTCTGAGGCTGCTGGTTGTGTGGCTGCCTGGCTGCTGCGTGGGGCCTGTGGGGGCTTGCGGGGGGCCACTACTGGGCACCACATCATGCCCCGCACTGGCTGGTCACGCTGCTGGCTCCAGGCTGGGCGCACCAGGCGGTGTTCCACCTGCCCTGCTGGGGGCTTCCAGCCTGCAGGCCTTGTGACACTGAGTTTGTCCAGCTCCTCCTCACAGGGCTGCTGGCCATTCACTGCTGAGCTGACCCGGCTGGTGCGGTGCTCATCCACAATCACCACCCTGCCCCGCAGCTGGTCTGTGCCCCTGGGCCTGCACACCACCTTGCGGCAGGCACGCAACACCGCATCAGCACCCCACCCTCCCTTGCTGCCAATGCTAGCAGCTCCAAAGAACACCACCAGCTGCTTGGCACGTCCATGGCGGTTCATAGACAACTGCGCCATCTCCTTCTCCAACTGCAGCCATGCACACAAGGCACACACAGGGTGGCTGACATTGTGGCACCAGGTTAGGCATGGCACA
>JASKMD010000009.1:3041481-3143265 GCA_030144725.1 Haematococcus lacustris
GGGGGGCCGTGCGCCTCCTCGGCGGGCAAAACCCTACGACACTCCGGGTTCCCAGGTGATCACTCAACCCAGTACTGATGAAGCCCAGACCAGATTGACTTCCCAGTTCTAATGAGAGGGGGTCCATTCTGGTCGGTATGATCGTAGGATGATGAGGAGGGGTGTGTGGCATGACATGACCCCATGCACGTCCCTGCAGTGTCTGGCCGTTGGCTGGCTCCACCACCACACCAGCCTCTGCTGGCAGTGGTACCAACTCTGTTGGCAACCCTTGGGCCGCACGCGGTGAGGGGCACGTCATGGCAAGCCTTGGCAACTTGTGACCCCCCCCCTTGTCAGTGCACATGGCTTCACACGCTCCCACCCCCCCGCCGGGCAGCATCTAGCCCACTGTGCCCGAGCGCAATGGTGCAGAGCCGGCAAGCAGCTTTCCAACGCACCCGGGGGCACCACGGGGCATGGAGTGCATGGTGAGATGGGTGGTGATGTGTGTGGGGGGGTACCCTACACTTTGGTGACCTGCAACAGAGCCACCCGTGGGCGGGTGGGCATGAGCTTGGTGGCGCCGGGACGCTGGCAGCCGTGGCAACCACCATACAAGTCACCGACTTGTGCCCTTTCTGGCCGTTTCCCAGGCCCTGAATCACACGTTTGGGTCACTTTCCCACCCTTTTTGTGTGGTGCACCGCCCAACCCTGGGCAAAGCGCGGCGTGAGCGTTGTGTCGGGCACGTGGTGCGCGTGTGGTGACGCCCTCCACCCGGCGGGGCCGACCCCCGCTCCGCGCTGGCGTTGGGCGAGGGGGTGGGCGGGGAGGGGGGGGCCGTGCGCCTCCTCGGCGGGCAAAACCCTACGACACTCCGGGTTCCCAGGTGATCACTCAACCCAGTACTGATGAAGCCCAGACCAGATTGACTTCCCAGTTCTAATGAGAGGGGGTCCATTCTGGTCGGTATGATCGTAGGATGATGAGGAGGGGTGTGTGGCATGACATGACCCCATGCACGTCCCTGCAGTGTCTGGCCGTTGGCTGGCTCCACCACCACACCAGCCTCTGCTGGCAGTGGTACCAACTCTGTTGGCAACCCTTGGGCCGCACGCGGTGAGGGGCACGTCATGGCAAGCCTTGGCAACTTGTGACCCCCCCCCTTGTCAGTGCACATGGCTTCACACGCTCCCACCCCCCCGCCGGGCAGCATCTAGCCCACTGTGCCCGAGCGCAATGGTGCAGAGCCGGCAAGCAGCTTTCCAACGCACCCGGGGGCACCACGGGGCATGGAGTGCATGGTGAGATGGGTGGTGATGTGTGTGGGGGGGTACCCTACACTTTGGTGACCTGCAACAGAGCCACCCGTGGGCGGGTGGGCATGAGCTTGGTGGCGCCGGGACGCTGGCAGCCGTGGCAACCACCATACAAGTCACCGACTTGTGCCCTTTCTGGCCGTTTCCCAGGCCCTGAATCACACGTTTGGGTCACTTTCCCACCCTTTTTGTGTGGTGCACCGCCCAACCCTGGGCAAAGCGCGGCGTGAGCGTTGTGTCGGGCACGTGGTGCGCGTGTGGTGACGCCCTCCACCCGGCGGGGCCGACCCCCGCTCCGCGCTGGCGTTGGGCGAGGGGGTGGGCGGGGAGGGGGGGGCCGTGCGCCTCCTCGGCGGGCAAAACCCTACGACACTCCGGGTTCCCAGGTGATCACTCAACCCAGTACTGATGAAGCCCAGACCAGATTGACTTCCCAGTTCTAATGAGAGGGGGTCCATTCTGGTCGGTATGATCGTAGGATGATGAGGAGGGGTGTGTGGCATGACATGACCCCATGCACGTCCCTGCAGTGTCTGGCCGTTGGCTGGCTCCACCACCACACCAGCCTCTGCTGGCAGTGGTACCAACTCTGTTGGCAACCCTTGGGCCGCACGCGGTGAGGGGCACGTCATGGCAAGCCTTGGCAACTTGTGACCCCCCCCCTTGTCAGTGCACATGGCTTCACACGCTCCCACCCCCCCGCCGGGCAGCATCTAGCCCACTGTGCCCGAGCGCAATGGTGCAGAGCCGGCAAGCAGCTTTCCAACGCACCCGGGGGCACCACGGGGCATGGAGTGCATGGTGAGATGGGTGGTGATGTGTGTGGGGGGGTACCCTACACTTTGGTGACCTGCAACAGAGCCACCCGTGGGCGGGTGGGCATGAGCTTGGTGGCGCCGGGACGCTGGCAGCCGTGGCAACCACCATACAAGTCACCGACTTGTGCCCTTTCTGGCCGTTTCCCAGGCCCTGAATCACACGTTTGGGTCACTTTCCCACCCTTTTTGTGTGGTGCACCGCCCAACCCTGGGCAAAGCGCGGCGTGAGCGTTGTGTCGGGCACGTGGTGCGCGTGTGGTGACGCCCTCCACCCGGCGGGGCCGACCCCCGCTCCGCGCTGGCGTTGGGCGAGGGGGTGGGCGGGGAGGGGGGGGCCGTGCGCCTCCTCGGCGGGCAAAACCCTACGACACTCCGGGTTCCCAGGTGATCACTCAACCCAGTACTGATGAAGCCCAGACCAGATTGACTTCCCAGTTCTAATGAGAGGGGGTCCATTCTGGTCGGTATGATCGTAGGATGATGAGGAGGGGTGTGTGGCATGACATGACCCCATGCACGTCCCTGCAGTGTCTGGCCGTTGGCTGGCTCCACCACCACACCAGCCTCTGCTGGCAGTGGTACCAACTCTGTTGGCAACCCTTGGGCCGCACGCGGTGAGGGGCACGTCATGGCAAGCCTTGGCAACTTGTGACCCCCCCCCTTGTCAGTGCACATGGCTTCACACGCTCCCACCCCCCCGCCGGGCAGCATCTAGCCCACTGTGCCCGAGCGCAATGGTGCAGAGCCGGCAAGCAGCTTTCCAACGCACCCGGGGGCACCACGGGGCATGGAGTGCATGGTGAGATGGGTGGTGATGTGTGTGGGGGGGTACCCTACACTTTGGTGACCTGCAACAGAGCCACCCGTGGGCGGGTGGGCATGAGCTTGGTGGCGCCGGGACGCTGGCAGCCGTGGCAACCACCATACAAGTCACCGACTTGTGCCCTTTCTGGCCGTTTCCCAGGCCCTGAATCACACGTTTGGGTCACTTTCCCACCCTTTTTGTGTGGTGCACCGCCCAACCCTGGGCAAAGCGCGGCGTGAGCGTTGTGTCGGGCACGTGGTGCGCGTGTGGTGACGCCCTCCACCCGGCGGGGCCGACCCCCGCTCCGCGCTGGCGTTGGGCGAGGGGGTGGGCGGGGAGGGGGGGGCCGTGCGCCTCCTCGGCGGGCAAAACCCTACGACACTCCGGGTTCCCAGGTGATCACTCAACCCAGTACTGATGAAGCCCAGACCAGATTGACTTCCCAGTTCTAATGAGAGGGGGTCCATTCTGGTCGGTATGATCGTAGGATGATGAGGAGGGGTGTGTGGCATGACATGACCCCATGCACGTCCCTGCAGTGTCTGGCCGTTGGCTGGCTCCACCACCACACCAGCCTCTGCTGGCAGTGGTACCAACTCTGTTGGCAACCCTTGGGCCGCACGCGGTGAGGGGCACGTCATGGCAAGCCTTGGCAACTTGTGACCCCCCCCCTTGTCAGTGCACATGGCTTCACACGCTCCCACCCCCCCGCCGGGCAGCATCTAGCCCACTGTGCCCGAGCGCAATGGTGCAGAGCCGGCAAGCAGCTTTCCAACGCACCCGGGGGCACCACGGGGCATGGAGTGCATGGTGAGATGGGTGGTGATGTGTGTGGGGGGGTACCCTACACTTTGGTGACCTGCAACAGAGCCACCCGTGGGCGGGTGGGCATGAGCTTGGTGGCGCCGGGACGCTGGCAGCCGTGGCAACCACCATACAAGTCACCGACTTGTGCCCTTTCTGGCCGTTTCCCAGGCCCTGAATCACACGTTTGGGTCACTTTCCCACCCTTTTTGTGTGGTGCACCGCCCAACCCTGGGCAAAGCGCGGCGTGAGCGTTGTGTCGGGCACGTGGTGCGCGTGTGGTGACGCCCTCCACCCGGCGGGGCCGACCCCCGCTCCGCGCTGGCGTTGGGCGAGGGGGTGGGCGGGGAGGGGGGGGCCGTGCGCCTCCTCGGCGGGCAAAACCCTACGACACTCCGGGTTCCCAGGTGATCACTCAACCCAGTACTGATGAAGCCCAGACCAGATTGACTTCCCAGTTCTAATGAGAGGGGGTCCATTCTGGTCGGTATGATCGTAGGATGATGAGGAGGGGTGTGTGGCATGACATGACCCCATGCACGTCCCTGCAGTGTCTGGCCGTTGGCTGGCTCCACCACCACACCAGCCTCTGCTGGCAGTGGTACCAACTCTGTTGGCAACCCTTGGGCCGCACGCGGTGAGGGGCACGTCATGGCAAGCCTTGGCAACTTGTGACCCCCCCCCTTGTCAGTGCACATGGCTTCACACGCTCCCACCCCCCCGCCGGGCAGCATCTAGCCCACTGTGCCCGAGCGCAATGGTGCAGAGCCGGCAAGCAGCTTTCCAACGCACCCGGGGGCACCACGGGGCATGGAGTGCATGGTGAGATGGGTGGTGATGTGTGTGGGGGGGTACCCTACACTTTGGTGACCTGCAACAGAGCCACCCGTGGGCGGGTGGGCATGAGCTTGGTGGCGCCGGGACGCTGGCAGCCGTGGCAACCACCATACAAGTCACCGACTTGTGCCCTTTCTGGCCGTTTCCCAGGCCCTGAATCACACGTTTGGGTCACTTTCCCACCCTTTTTGTGTGGTGCACCGCCCAACCCTGGGCAAAGCGCGGCGTGAGCGTTGTGTCGGGCACGTGGTGCGCGTGTGGTGACGCCCTCCACCCGGCGGGGCCGACCCCCGCTCCGCGCTGGCGTTGGGCGAGGGGGTGGGCGGGGAGGGGGGGGCCGTGCGCCTCCTCGGCGGGCAAAACCCTACGACACTCCGGGTTCCCAGGTGATCACTCAACCCAGTACTGATGAAGCCCAGACCAGATTGACTTCCCAGTTCTAATGAGAGGGGGTCCATTCTGGTCGGTATGATCGTAGGATGATGAGGAGGGGTGTGTGGCATGACATGACCCCATGCACGTCCCTGCAGTGTCTGGCCGTTGGCTGGCTCCACCACCACACCAGCCTCTGCTGGCAGTGGTACCAACTCTGTTGGCAACCCTTGGGCCGCACGCGGTGAGGGGCACGTCATGGCAAGCCTTGGCAACTTGTGACCCCCCCCCTTGTCAGTGCACATGGCTTCACACGCTCCCACCCCCCCGCCGGGCAGCATCTAGCCCACTGTGCCCGAGCGCAATGGTGCAGAGCCGGCAAGCAGCTTTCCAACGCACCCGGGGGCACCACGGGGCATGGAGTGCATGGTGAGATGGGTGGTGATGTGTGTGGGGGGGTACCCTACACTTTGGTGACCTGCAACAGAGCCACCCGTGGGCGGGTGGGCATGAGCTTGGTGGCGCCGGGACGCTGGCAGCCGTGGCAACCACCATACAAGTCACCGACTTGTGCCCTTTCTGGCCGTTTCCCAGGCCCTGAATCACACGTTTGGGTCACTTTCCCACCCTTTTTGTGTGGTGCACCGCCCAACCCTGGGCAAAGCGCGGCGTGAGCGTTGTGTCGGGCACGTGGTGCGCGTGTGGTGACGCCCTCCACCCGGCGGGGCCGACCCCCGCTCCGCGCTGGCGTTGGGCGAGGGGGTGGGCGGGGAGGGGGGGGCCGTGCGCCTCCTCGGCGGGCAAAACCCTACGACACTCCGGGTTCCCAGGTGATCACTCAACCCAGTACTGATGAAGCCCAGACCAGATTGACTTCCCAGTTCTAATGAGAGGGGGTCCATTCTGGTCGGTATGATCGTAGGATGATGAGGAGGGGTGTGTGGCATGACATGACCCCATGCACGTCCCTGCAGTGTCTGGCCGTTGGCTGGCTCCACCACCACACCAGCCTCTGCTGGCAGTGGTACCAACTCTGTTGGCAACCCTTGGGCCGCACGCGGTGAGGGGCACGTCATGGCAAGCCTTGGCAACTTGTGACCCCCCCCCTTGTCAGTGCACATGGCTTCACACGCTCCCACCCCCCCGCCGGGCAGCATCTAGCCCACTGTGCCCGAGCGCAATGGTGCAGAGCCGGCAAGCAGCTTTCCAACGCACCCGGGGGCACCACGGGGCATGGAGTGCATGGTGAGATGGGTGGTGATGTGTGTGGGGGGGTACCCTACACTTTGGTGACCTGCAACAGAGCCACCCGTGGGCGGGTGGGCATGAGCTTGGTGGCGCCGGGACGCTGGCAGCCGTGGCAACCACCATACAAGTCACCGACTTGTGCCCTTTCTGGCCGTTTCCCAGGCCCTGAATCACACGTTTGGGTCACTTTCCCACCCTTTTTGTGTGGTGCACCGCCCAACCCTGGGCAAAGCGCGGCGTGAGCGTTGTGTCGGGCACGTGGTGCGCGTGTGGTGACGCCCTCCACCCGGCGGGGCCGACCCCCGCTCCGCGCTGGCGTTGGGCGAGGGGGTGGGCGGGGAGGGGGGGGCCGTGCGCCTCCTCGGCGGGCAAAACCCTACGACACTCCGGGTTCCCAGGTGATCACTCAACCCAGTACTGATGAAGCCCAGACCAGATTGACTTCCCAGTTCTAATGAGAGGGGGTCCATTCTGGTCGGTATGATCGTAGGATGATGAGGAGGGGTGTGTGGCATGACATGACCCCATGCACGTCCCTGCAGTGTCTGGCCGTTGGCTGGCTCCACCACCACACCAGCCTCTGCTGGCAGTGGTACCAACTCTGTTGGCAACCCTTGGGCCGCACGCGGTGAGGGGCACGTCATGGCAAGCCTTGGCAACTTGTGACCCCCCCCCTTGTCAGTGCACATGGCTTCACACGCTCCCACCCCCCCGCCGGGCAGCATCTAGCCCACTGTGCCCGAGCGCAATGGTGCAGAGCCGGCAAGCAGCTTTCCAACGCACCCGGGGGCACCACGGGGCATGGAGTGCATGGTGAGATGGGTGGTGATGTGTGTGGGGGGGTACCCTACACTTTGGTGACCTGCAACAGAGCCACCCGTGGGCGGGTGGGCATGAGCTTGGTGGCGCCGGGACGCTGGCAGCCGTGGCAACCACCATACAAGTCACCGACTTGTGCCCTTTCTGGCCGTTTCCCAGGCCCTGAATCACACGTTTGGGTCACTTTCCCACCCTTTTTGTGTGGTGCACCGCCCAACCCTGGGCAAAGCGCGGCGTGAGCGTTGTGTCGGGCACGTGGTGCGCGTGTGGTGACGCCCTCCACCCGGCGGGGCCGACCCCCGCTCCGCGCTGGCGTTGGGCGAGGGGGTGGGCGGGGAGGGGGGGGCCGTGCGCCTCCTCGGCGGGCAAAACCCTACGACACTCCGGGTTCCCAGGTGATCACTCAACCCAGTACTGATGAAGCCCAGACCAGATTGACTTCCCAGTTCTAATGAGAGGGGGTCCATTCTGGTCGGTATGATCGTAGGATGATGAGGAGGGGTGTGTGGCATGACATGACCCCATGCACGTCCCTGCAGTGTCTGGCCGTTGGCTGGCTCCACCACCACACCAGCCTCTGCTGGCAGTGGTACCAACTCTGTTGGCAACCCTTGGGCCGCACGCGGTGAGGGGCACGTCATGGCAAGCCTTGGCAACTTGTGACCCCCCCCTTGTCAGTGCACATGGCTTCACACGCTCCCACCCCCCCGCCGGGCAGCATCTAGCCCACTGTGCCCGAGCGCAATGGTGCAGAGCCGGCAAGCAGCTTTCCAACGCACCCGGGGGCACCACGGGGCATGGAGTGCATGGTGAGATGGGTGGTGATGTGTGTGGGGGGGTACCCTACACTTTGGTGACCTGCAACAGAGCCACCCGTGGGCGGGTGGGCATGAGCTTGGTGGCGCCGGGACGCTGGCAGCCGTGGCAACCACCATACAAGTCACCGACTTGTGCCCTTTCTGGCCGTTTCCCAGGCCCTGAATCACACGTTTGGGTCACTTTCCCACCCTTTTTGTGTGGTGCACCGCCCAACCCTGGGCAAAGCGCGGCGTGAGCGTTGTGTCGGGCACGTGGTGCGCGTGTGGTGACGCCCTCCACCCGGCGGGGCCGACCCCCGCTCCGCGCTGGCGTTGGGCGAGGGGGTGGGCGGGGAGGGGGGGGCCGTGCGCCTCCTCGGCGGGCAAAACCCTACGACACTCCGGGTTCCCAGGTGATCACTCAACCCAGTACTGATGAAGCCCAGACCAGATTGACTTCCCAGTTCTAATGAGAGGGGGTCCATTCTGGTCGGTATGATCGTAGGATGATGAGGAGGGGTGTGTGGCATGACATGACCCCATGCACGTCCCTGCAGTGTCTGGCCGTTGGCTGGCTCCACCACCACACCAGCCTCTGCTGGCAGTGGTACCAACTCTGTTGGCAACCCTTGGGCCGCACGCGGTGAGGGGCACGTCATGGCAAGCCTTGGCAACTTGTGACCCCCCCCCTTGTCAGTGCACATGGCTTCACACGCTCCCACCCCCCCGCCGGGCAGCATCTAGCCCACTGTGCCCGAGCGCAATGGTGCAGAGCCGGCAAGCAGCTTTCCAACGCACCCGGGGGCACCACGGGGCATGGAGTGCATGGTGAGATGGGTGGTGATGTGTGTGGGGGGGTACCCTACACTTTGGTGACCTGCAACAGAGCCACCCGTGGGCGGGTGGGCATGAGCTTGGTGGCGCCGGGACGCTGGCAGCCGTGGCAACCACCATACAAGTCACCGACTTGTGCCCTTTCTGGCCGTTTCCCAGGCCCTGAATCACACGTTTGGGTCACTTTCCCACCCTTTTTGTGTGGTGCACCGCCCAACCCTGGGCAAAGCGCGGCGTGAGCGTTGTGTCGGGCACGTGGTGCGCGTGTGGTGACGCCCTCCACCCGGCGGGGCCGACCCCCGCTCCGCGCTGGCGTTGGGCGAGGGGGTGGGCGGGGAGGGGGGGGCCGTGCGCCTCCTCGGCGGGCAAAACCCTACGACACTCCGGGTTCCCAGGTGATCACTCAACCCAGTACTGATGAAGCCCAGACCAGATTGACTTCCCAGTTCTAATGAGAGGGGGTCCATTCTGGTCGGTATGATCGTAGGATGATGAGGAGGGGTGTGTGGCATGACATGACCCCATGCACGTCCCTGCAGTGTCTGGCCGTTGGCTGGCTCCACCACCACACCAGCCTCTGCTGGCAGTGGTACCAACTCTGTTGGCAACCCTTGGGCCGCACGCGGTGAGGGGCACGTCATGGCAAGCCTTGGCAACTTGTGACCCCCCCCCTTGTCAGTGCACATGGCTTCACACGCTCCCACCCCCCCGCCGGGCAGCATCTAGCCCACTGTGCCCGAGCGCAATGGTGCAGAGCCGGCAAGCAGCTTTCCAACGCACCCGGGGGCACCACGGGGCATGGAGTGCATGGTGAGATGGGTGGTGATGTGTGTGGGGGGGTACCCTACACTTTGGTGACCTGCAACAGAGCCACCCGTGGGCGGGTGGGCATGAGCTTGGTGGCGCCGGGACGCTGGCAGCCGTGGCAACCACCATACAAGTCACCGACTTGTGCCCTTTCTGGCCGTTTCCCAGGCCCTGAATCACACGTTTGGGTCACTTTCCCACCCTTTTTGTGTGGTGCACCGCCCAACCCTGGGCAAAGCGCGGCGTGAGCGTTGTGTCGGGCACGTGGTGCGCGTGTGGTGACGCCCTCCACCCGGCGGGGCCGACCCCCGCTCCGCGCTGGCGTTGGGCGAGGGGGTGGGCGGGGAGGGGGGGGCCGTGCGCCTCCTCGGCGGGCAAAACCCTACGACACTCCGGGTTCCCAGGTGATCACTCAACCCAGTACTGATGAAGCCCAGACCAGATTGACTTCCCAGTTCTAATGAGAGGGGGTCCATTCTGGTCGGTATGATCGTAGGATGATGAGGAGGGGTGTGTGGCATGACATGACCCCATGCACGTCCCTGCAGTGTCTGGCCGTTGGCTGGCTCCACCACCACACCAGCCTCTGCTGGCAGTGGTACCAACTCTGTTGGCAACCCTTGGGCCGCACGCGGTGAGGGGCACGTCATGGCAAGCCTTGGCAACTTGTGACCCCCCCCCTTGTCAGTGCACATGGCTTCACACGCTCCCACCCCCCCGCCGGGCAGCATCTAGCCCACTGTGCCCGAGCGCAATGGTGCAGAGCCGGCAAGCAGCTTTCCAACGCACCCGGGGGCACCACGGGGCATGGAGTGCATGGTGAGATGGGTGGTGATGTGTGTGGGGGGGTACCCTACACTTTGGTGACCTGCAACAGAGCCACCCGTGGGCGGGTGGGCATGAGCTTGGTGGCGCCGGGACGCTGGCAGCCGTGGCAACCACCATACAAGTCACCGACTTGTGCCCTTTCTGGCCGTTTCCCAGGCCCTGAATCACACGTTTGGGTCACTTTCCCACCCTTTTTGTGTGGTGCACCGCCCAACCCTGGGCAAAGCGCGGCGTGAGCGTTGTGTCGGGCACGTGGTGCGCGTGTGGTGACGCCCTCCACCCGGCGGGGCCGACCCCCGCTCCGCGCTGGCGTTGGGCGAGGGGGTGGGCGGGGAGGGGGGGGCCGTGCGCCTCCTCGGCGGGCAAAACCCTACGACACTCCGGGTTCCCAGGTGATCACTCAACCCAGTACTGATGAAGCCCAGACCAGATTGACTTCCCAGTTCTAATGAGAGGGGGTCCATTCTGGTCGGTATGATCGTAGGATGATGAGGAGGGGTGTGTGGCATGACATGACCCCATGCACGTCCCTGCAGTGTCTGGCCGTTGGCTGGCTCCACCACCACACCAGCCTCTGCTGGCAGTGGTACCAACTCTGTTGGCAACCCTTGGGCCGCACGCGGTGAGGGGCACGTCATGGCAAGCCTTGGCAACTTGTGACCCCCCCCCTTGTCAGTGCACATGGCTTCACACGCTCCCACCCCCCCGCCGGGCAGCATCTAGCCCACTGTGCCCGAGCGCAATGGTGCAGAGCCGGCAAGCAGCTTTCCAACGCACCCGGGGGCACCACGGGGCATGGAGTGCATGGTGAGATGGGTGGTGATGTGTGTGGGGGGGTACCCTACACTTTGGTGACCTGCAACAGAGCCACCCGTGGGCGGGTGGGCATGAGCTTGGTGGCGCCGGGACGCTGGCAGCCGTGGCAACCACCATACAAGTCACCGACTTGTGCCCTTTCTGGCCGTTTCCCAGGCCCTGAATCACACGTTTGGGTCACTTTCCCACCCTTTTTGTGTGGTGCACCGCCCAACCCTGGGCAAAGCGCGGCGTGAGCGTTGTGTCGGGCACGTGGTGCGCGTGTGGTGACGCCCTCCACCCGGCGGGGCCGACCCCCGCTCCGCGCTGGCGTTGGGCGAGGGGGTGGGCGGGGAGGGGGGGGCCGTGCGCCTCCTCGGCGGGCAAAACCCTACGACACTCCGGGTTCCCAGGTGATCACTCAACCCAGTACTGATGAAGCCCAGACCAGATTGACTTCCCAGTTCTAATGAGAGGGGGTCCATTCTGGTCGGTATGATCGTAGGATGATGAGGAGGGGTGTGTGGCATGACATGACCCCATGCACGTCCCTGCAGTGTCTGGCCGTTGGCTGGCTCCACCACCACACCAGCCTCTGCTGGCAGTGGTACCAACTCTGTTGGCAACCCTTGGGCCGCACGCGGTGAGGGGCACGTCATGGCAAGCCTTGGCAACTTGTGACCCCCCCCCTTGTCAGTGCACATGGCTTCACACGCTCCCACCCCCCCGCCGGGCAGCATCTAGCCCACTGTGCCCGAGCGCAATGGTGCAGAGCCGGCAAGCAGCTTTCCAACGCACCCGGGGGCACCACGGGGCATGGAGTGCATGGTGAGATGGGTGGTGATGTGTGTGGGGGGGTACCCTACACTTTGGTGACCTGCAACAGAGCCACCCGTGGGCGGGTGGGCATGAGCTTGGTGGCGCCGGGACGCTGGCAGCCGTGGCAACCACCATACAAGTCACCGACTTGTGCCCTTTCTGGCCGTTTCCCAGGCCCTGAATCACACGTTTGGGTCACTTTCCCACCCTTTTTGTGTGGTGCACCGCCCAACCCTGGGCAAAGCGCGGCGTGAGCGTTGTGTCGGGCACGTGGTGCGCGTGTGGTGACGCCCTCCACCCGGCGGGGCCGACCCCCGCTCCGCGCTGGCGTTGGGCGAGGGGGTGGGCGGGGAGGGGGGGGCCGTGCGCCTCCTCGGCGGGCAAAACCCTACGACACTCCGGGTTCCCAGGTGATCACTCAACCCAGTACTGATGAAGCCCAGACCAGATTGACTTCCCAGTTCTAATGAGAGGGGGTCCATTCTGGTCGGTATGATCGTAGGATGATGAGGAGGGGTGTGTGGCATGACATGACCCCATGCACGTCCCTGCAGTGTCTGGCCGTTGGCTGGCTCCACCACCACACCAGCCTCTGCTGGCAGTGGTACCAACTCTGTTGGCAACCCTTGGGCCGCACGCGGTGAGGGGCACGTCATGGCAAGCCTTGGCAACTTGTGACCCCCCCCCTTGTCAGTGCACATGGCTTCACACGCTCCCACCCCCCCGCCGGGCAGCATCTAGCCCACTGTGCCCGAGCGCAATGGTGCAGAGCCGGCAAGCAGCTTTCCAACGCACCCGGGGGCACCACGGGGCATGGAGTGCATGGTGAGATGGGTGGTGATGTGTGTGGGGGGGTACCCTACACTTTGGTGACCTGCAACAGAGCCACCCGTGGGCGGGTGGGCATGAGCTTGGTGGCGCCGGGACGCTGGCAGCCGTGGCAACCACCATACAAGTCACCGACTTGTGCCCTTTCTGGCCGTTTCCCAGGCCCTGAATCACACGTTTGGGTCACTTTCCCACCCTTTTTGTGTGGTGCACCGCCCAACCCTGGGCAAAGCGCGGCGTGAGCGTTGTGTCGGGCACGTGGTGCGCGTGTGGTGACGCCCTCCACCCGGCGGGGCCGACCCCCGCTCCGCGCTGGCGTTGGGCGAGGGGGTGGGCGGGGAGGGGGGGGCCGTGCGCCTCCTCGGCGGGCAAAACCCTACGACACTCCGGGTTCCCAGGTGATCACTCAACCCAGTACTGATGAAGCCCAGACCAGATTGACTTCCCAGTTCTAATGAGAGGGGGTCCATTCTGGTCGGTATGATCGTAGGATGATGAGGAGGGGTGTGTGGCATGACATGACCCCATGCACGTCCCTGCAGTGTCTGGCCGTTGGCTGGCTCCACCACCACACCAGCCTCTGCTGGCAGTGGTACCAACTCTGTTGGCAACCCTTGGGCCGCACGCGGTGAGGGGCACGTCATGGCAAGCCTTGGCAACTTGTGACCCCCCCCCTTGTCAGTGCACATGGCTTCACACGCTCCCACCCCCCCGCCGGGCAGCATCTAGCCCACTGTGCCCGAGCGCAATGGTGCAGAGCCGGCAAGCAGCTTTCCAACGCACCCGGGGGCACCACGGGGCATGGAGTGCATGGTGAGATGGGTGGTGATGTGTGTGGGGGGGTACCCTACACTTTGGTGACCTGCAACAGAGCCACCCGTGGGCGGGTGGGCATGAGCTTGGTGGCGCCGGGACGCTGGCAGCCGTGGCAACCACCATACAAGTCACCGACTTGTGCCCTTTCTGGCCGTTTCCCAGGCCCTGAATCACACGTTTGGGTCACTTTCCCACCCTTTTTGTGTGGTGCACCGCCCAACCCTGGGCAAAGCGCGGCGTGAGCGTTGTGTCGGGCACGTGGTGCGCGTGTGGTGACGCCCTCCACCCGGCGGGGCCGACCCCCGCTCCGCGCTGGCGTTGGGCGAGGGGGTGGGCGGGGAGGGGGGGGCCGTGCGCCTCCTCGGCGGGCAAAACCCTACGACACTCCGGGTTCCCAGGTGATCACTCAACCCAGTACTGATGAAGCCCAGACCAGATTGACTTCCCAGTTCTAATGAGAGGGGGTCCATTCTGGTCGGTATGATCGTAGGATGATGAGGAGGGGTGTGTGGCATGACATGACCCCATGCACGTCCCTGCAGTGTCTGGCCGTTGGCTGGCTCCACCACCACACCAGCCTCTGCTGGCAGTGGTACCAACTCTGTTGGCAACCCTTGGGCCGCACGCGGTGAGGGGCACGTCATGGCAAGCCTTGGCAACTTGTGACCCCCCCCCTTGTCAGTGCACATGGCTTCACACGCTCCCACCCCCCCGCCGGGCAGCATCTAGCCCACTGTGCCCGAGCGCAATGGTGCAGAGCCGGCAAGCAGCTTTCCAACGCACCCGGGGGCACCACGGGGCATGGAGTGCATGGTGAGATGGGTGGTGATGTGTGTGGGGGGGTACCCTACACTTTGGTGACCTGCAACAGAGCCACCCGTGGGCGGGTGGGCATGAGCTTGGTGGCGCCGGGACGCTGGCAGCCGTGGCAACCACCATACAAGTCACCGACTTGTGCCCTTTCTGGCCGTTTCCCAGGCCCTGAATCACACGTTTGGGTCACTTTCCCACCCTTTTTGTGTGGTGCACCGCCCAACCCTGGGCAAAGCGCGGCGTGAGCGTTGTGTCGGGCACGTGGTGCGCGTGTGGTGACGCCCTCCACCCGGCGGGGCCGACCCCCGCTCCGCGCTGGCGTTGGGCGAGGGGGTGGGCGGGGAGGGGGGGGCCGTGCGCCTCCTCGGCGGGCAAAACCCTACGACACTCCGGGTTCCCAGGTGATCACTCAACCCAGTACTGATGAAGCCCAGACCAGATTGACTTCCCAGTTCTAATGAGAGGGGGTCCATTCTGGTCGGTATGATCGTAGGATGATGAGGAGGGGTGTGTGGCATGACATGACCCCATGCACGTCCCTGCAGTGTCTGGCCGTTGGCTGGCTCCACCACCACACCAGCCTCTGCTGGCAGTGGTACCAACTCTGTTGGCAACCCTTGGGCCGCACGCGGTGAGGGGCACGTCATGGCAAGCCTTGGCAACTTGTGACCCCCCCCCTTGTCAGTGCACATGGCTTCACACGCTCCCACCCCCCCGCCGGGCAGCATCTAGCCCACTGTGCCCGAGCGCAATGGTGCAGAGCCGGCAAGCAGCTTTCCAACGCACCCGGGGGCACCACGGGGCATGGAGTGCATGGTGAGATGGGTGGTGATGTGTGTGGGGGGGTACCCTACACTTTGGTGACCTGCAACAGAGCCACCCGTGGGCGGGTGGGCATGAGCTTGGTGGCGCCGGGACGCTGGCAGCCGTGGCAACCACCATACAAGTCACCGACTTGTGCCCTTTCTGGCCGTTTCCCAGGCCCTGAATCACACGTTTGGGTCACTTTCCCACCCTTTTTGTGTGGTGCACCGCCCAACCCTGGGCAAAGCGCGGCGTGAGCGTTGTGTCGGGCACGTGGTGCGCGTGTGGTGACGCCCTCCACCCGGCGGGGCCGACCCCCGCTCCGCGCTGGCGTTGGGCGAGGGGGTGGGCGGGGAGGGGGGGGCCGTGCGCCTCCTCGGCGGGCAAAACCCTACGACACTCCGGGTTCCCAGGTGATCACTCAACCCAGTACTGATGAAGCCCAGACCAGATTGACTTCCCAGTTCTAATGAGAGGGGGTCCATTCTGGTCGGTATGATCGTAGGATGATGAGGAGGGGTGTGTGGCATGACATGACCCCATGCACGTCCCTGCAGTGTCTGGCCGTTGGCTGGCTCCACCACCACACCAGCCTCTGCTGGCAGTGGTACCAACTCTGTTGGCAACCCTTGGGCCGCACGCGGTGAGGGGCACGTCATGGCAAGCCTTGGCAACTTGTGACCCCCCCCCTTGTCAGTGCACATGGCTTCACACGCTCCCACCCCCCCGCCGGGCAGCATCTAGCCCACTGTGCCCGAGCGCAATGGTGCAGAGCCGGCAAGCAGCTTTCCAACGCACCCGGGGGCACCACGGGGCATGGAGTGCATGGTGAGATGGGTGGTGATGTGTGTGGGGGGGTACCCTACACTTTGGTGACCTGCAACAGAGCCACCCGTGGGCGGGTGGGCATGAGCTTGGTGGCGCCGGGACGCTGGCAGCCGTGGCAACCACCATACAAGTCACCGACTTGTGCCCTTTCTGGCCGTTTCCCAGGCCCTGAATCACACGTTTGGGTCACTTTCCCACCCTTTTTGTGTGGTGCACCGCCCAACCCTGGGCAAAGCGCGGCGTGAGCGTTGTGTCGGGCACGTGGTGCGCGTGTGGTGACGCCCTCCACCCGGCGGGGCCGACCCCCGCTCCGCGCTGGCGTTGGGCGAGGGGGTGGGCGGGGAGGGGGGGGCCGTGCGCCTCCTCGGCGGGCAAAACCCTACGACACTCCGGGTTCCCAGGTGATCACTCAACCCAGTACTGATGAAGCCCAGACCAGATTGACTTCCCAGTTCTAATGAGAGGGGGTCCATTCTGGTCGGTATGATCGTAGGATGATGAGGAGGGGTGTGTGGCATGACATGACCCCATGCACGTCCCTGCAGTGTCTGGCCGTTGGCTGGCTCCACCACCACACCAGCCTCTGCTGGCAGTGGTACCAACTCTGTTGGCAACCCTTGGGCCGCACGCGGTGAGGGGCACGTCATGGCAAGCCTTGGCAACTTGTGACCCCCCCCTTGTCAGTGCACATGGCTTCACACGCTCCCACCCCCCCGCCGGGCAGCATCTAGCCCACTGTGCCCGAGCGCAATGGTGCAGAGCCGGCAAGCAGCTTTCCAACGCACCCGGGGGCACCACGGGGCATGGAGTGCATGGTGAGATGGGTGGTGATGTGTGTGGGGGGGTACCCTACACTTTGGTGACCTGCAACAGAGCCACCCGTGGGCGGGTGGGCATGAGCTTGGTGGCGCCGGGACGCTGGCAGCCGTGGCAACCACCATACAAGTCACCGACTTGTGCCCTTTCTGGCCGTTTCCCAGGCCCTGAATCACACGTTTGGGTCACTTTCCCACCCTTTTTGTGTGGTGCACCGCCCAACCCTGGGCAAAGCGCGGCGTGAGCGTTGTGTCGGGCACGTGGTGCGCGTGTGGTGACGCCCTCCACCCGGCGGGGCCGACCCCCGCTCCGCGCTGGCGTTGGGCGAGGGGGTGGGCGGGGAGGGGGGGGCCGTGCGCCTCCTCGGCGGGCAAAACCCTACGACACTCCGGGTTCCCAGGTGATCACTCAACCCAGTACTGATGAAGCCCAGACCAGATTGACTTCCCAGTTCTAATGAGAGGGGGTCCATTCTGGTCGGTATGATCGTAGGATGATGAGGAGGGGTGTGTGGCATGACATGACCCCATGCACGTCCCTGCAGTGTCTGGCCGTTGGCTGGCTCCACCACCACACCAGCCTCTGCTGGCAGTGGTACCAACTCTGTTGGCAACCCTTGGGCCGCACGCGGTGAGGGGCACGTCATGGCAAGCCTTGGCAACTTGTGACCCCCCCCTTGTCAGTGCACATGGCTTCACACGCTCCCACCCCCCCGCCGGGCAGCATCTAGCCCACTGTGCCCGAGCGCAATGGTGCAGAGCCGGCAAGCAGCTTTCCAACGCACCCGGGGGCACCACGGGGCATGGAGTGCATGGTGAGATGGGTGGTGATGTGTGTGGGGGGGTACCCTACACTTTGGTGACCTGCAACAGAGCCACCCGTGGGCGGGTGGGCATGAGCTTGGTGGCGCCGGGACGCTGGCAGCCGTGGCAACCACCATACAAGTCACCGACTTGTGCCCTTTCTGGCCGTTTCCCAGGCCCTGAATCACACGTTTGGGTCACTTTCCCACCCTTTTTGTGTGGTGCACCGCCCAACCCTGGGCAAAGCGCGGCGTGAGCGTTGTGTCGGGCACGTGGTGCGCGTGTGGTGACGCCCTCCACCCGGCGGGGCCGACCCCCGCTCCGCGCTGGCGTTGGGCGAGGGGGTGGGCGGGGAGGGGGGGGCCGTGCGCCTCCTCGGCGGGCAAAACCCTACGACACTCCGGGTTCCCAGGTGATCACTCAACCCAGTACTGATGAAGCCCAGACCAGATTGACTTCCCAGTTCTAATGAGAGGGGGTCCATTCTGGTCGGTATGATCGTAGGATGATGAGGAGGGGTGTGTGGCATGACATGACCCCATGCACGTCCCTGCAGTGTCTGGCCGTTGGCTGGCTCCACCACCACACCAGCCTCTGCTGGCAGTGGTACCAACTCTGTTGGCAACCCTTGGGCCGCACGCGGTGAGGGGCACGTCATGGCAAGCCTTGGCAACTTGTGACCCCCCCCCTTGTCAGTGCACATGGCTTCACACGCTCCCACCCCCCCGCCGGGCAGCATCTAGCCCACTGTGCCCGAGCGCAATGGTGCAGAGCCGGCAAGCAGCTTTCCAACGCACCCGGGGGCACCACGGGGCATGGAGTGCATGGTGAGATGGGTGGTGATGTGTGTGGGGGGGTACCCTACACTTTGGTGACCTGCAACAGAGCCACCCGTGGGCGGGTGGGCATGAGCTTGGTGGCGCCGGGACGCTGGCAGCCGTGGCAACCACCATACAAGTCACCGACTTGTGCCCTTTCTGGCCGTTTCCCAGGCCCTGAATCACACGTTTGGGTCACTTTCCCACCCTTTTTGTGTGGTGCACCGCCCAACCCTGGGCAAAGCGCGGCGTGAGCGTTGTGTCGGGCACGTGGTGCGCGTGTGGTGACGCCCTCCACCCGGCGGGGCCGACCCCCGCTCCGCGCTGGCGTTGGGCGAGGGGGTGGGCGGGGAGGGGGGGGCCGTGCGCCTCCTCGGCGGGCAAAACCCTACGACACTCCGGGTTCCCAGGTGATCACTCAACCCAGTACTGATGAAGCCCAGACCAGATTGACTTCCCAGTTCTAATGAGAGGGGGTCCATTCTGGTCGGTATGATCGTAGGATGATGAGGAGGGGTGTGTGGCATGACATGACCCCATGCACGTCCCTGCAGTGTCTGGCCGTTGGCTGGCTCCACCACCACACCAGCCTCTGCTGGCAGTGGTACCAACTCTGTTGGCAACCCTTGGGCCGCACGCGGTGAGGGGCACGTCATGGCAAGCCTTGGCAACTTGTGACCCCCCCCTTGTCAGTGCACATGGCTTCACACGCTCCCACCCCCCCGCCGGGCAGCATCTAGCCCACTGTGCCCGAGCGCAATGGTGCAGAGCCGGCAAGCAGCTTTCCAACGCACCCGGGGGCACCACGGGGCATGGAGTGCATGGTGAGATGGGTGGTGATGTGTGTGGGGGGGTACCCTACACTTTGGTGACCTGCAACAGAGCCACCCGTGGGCGGGTGGGCATGAGCTTGGTGGCGCCGGGACGCTGGCAGCCGTGGCAACCACCATACAAGTCACCGACTTGTGCCCTTTCTGGCCGTTTCCCAGGCCCTGAATCACACGTTTGGGTCACTTTCCCACCCTTTTTGTGTGGTGCACCGCCCAACCCTGGGCAAAGCGCGGCGTGAGCGTTGTGTCGGGCACGTGGTGCGCGTGTGGTGACGCCCTCCACCCGGCGGGGCCGACCCCCGCTCCGCGCTGGCGTTGGGCGAGGGGGTGGGCGGGGAGGGGGGGGCCGTGCGCCTCCTCGGCGGGCAAAACCCTACGACACTCCGGGTTCCCAGGTGATCACTCAACCCAGTACTGATGAAGCCCAGACCAGATTGACTTCCCAGTTCTAATGAGAGGGGGTCCATTCTGGTCGGTATGATCGTAGGATGATGAGGAGGGGTGTGTGGCATGACATGACCCCATGCACGTCCCTGCAGTGTCTGGCCGTTGGCTGGCTCCACCACCACACCAGCCTCTGCTGGCAGTGGTACCAACTCTGTTGGCAACCCTTGGGCCGCACGCGGTGAGGGGCACGTCATGGCAAGCCTTGGCAACTTGTGACCCCCCCCTTGTCAGTGCACATGGCTTCACACGCTCCCACCCCCCCGCCGGGCAGCATCTAGCCCACTGTGCCCGAGCGCAATGGTGCAGAGCCGGCAAGCAGCTTTCCAACGCACCCGGGGGCACCACGGGGCATGGAGTGCATGGTGAGATGGGTGGTGATGTGTGTGGGGGGGTACCCTACACTTTGGTGACCTGCAACAGAGCCACCCGTGGGCGGGTGGGCATGAGCTTGGTGGCGCCGGGACGCTGGCAGCCGTGGCAACCACCATACAAGTCACCGACTTGTGCCCTTTCTGGCCGTTTCCCAGGCCCTGAATCACACGTTTGGGTCACTTTCCCACCCTTTTTGTGTGTGCACCTCTCTGTGTCGATGAGGATCTGTGACAAGCGTTGTGTCGGGCACGTGGTGCGCGTGTGGTGACGCCCTCATCGACATAGGCTGGCCTAAATTTGTACATAGAAGCAAAAGAATTCTAGTCATCCCGTCATGTCCCGGTCCTCCCGTCGTGGCCATGTACTGTCAGGACATGGTGTGCTGCTATCAATCTTTCACTAGATATTGTTAGGGGCTGCACCATGTCTCCCACAACCATTGATTGCATGCAATTATTTGCAGCTGAGTGCCGCTGCATCGCATAATGGTTGATTTGTCGCACCGCGCCTTTTATCCGCCAGGGTGCAGTTGCAGCTTCGCAAATAGCGAAACCGCACAGGGACCTGTACCGTCAAATTCGAAAGCTTGGACAGCAGACAATGCTATCGCTTACCGGCTTGGTCAACGGCACCCAGCTGCAGCGGCCGATGCAACACGAGCCTCAGCGTACCCTTGTCGTCTCCTGCGCGACGGCGCGTCTGCACCTCCCGCTGCCGTTGCAACGTGTCCTAGCCAAATATGAAGACTCAATCAGGCTACGTCAGGCACAAGGTGTATGCACAACAACAAAAACACTCTACGGCGAGCCTAGTCGGCGACCACGCCATAACCCAGACAGCTCCTCGATTGGTACAGTTGTCCAGGGCCAGTCGGCCAGCACTGACCTCCAAGCACTGGGGAACATGTGTGATACGACTGGCTGGAGGGATGTGTTACACCCTAGCGTGGCGCATGCCACTGCTGGCAGGCAAACACGATCCACAGCTGTACAGCAGTTGATCATACAGCCGCTGCACGCTAACCACACTGAAGGCAGCTCCCCAAGCAGTAGAAGCTACAGCCCCAGCTTTGCCCCAGCCCCAGACCCAGCTTTGCAACTCAGCAGGTGCAGGCCCCTCCCAGCCACCCTCCCCGTCTGGGCTCGCACCCCTGCTGCAGGAGCTCGTGGCACTATGCATGCGCATGTGAGCCACGCCAGCAATGCAGGCGCAGCAGTGCTACACCCTGGTGCCACCCATCACACAGCCGGCCAGCCTGCCTCTGCCCCAGCCCCTGGTCCATGGCAGTTGGCCACTGCAGCAGCACCTCTCAGCAATGTGGTGGCCAGCAGGAGTCTGCCCTCATGGTGCCAGAAGGGTCAGACGCTGCCCACGCACAGAAACCGGGAGGCGCAGACGATACCCACTGACTTGCAGCCAGGTCCAGGGCCACGCGGCCAGCACGAGGGGGCAGCAGCAGGTGCGTGGCGCTGGGCTATGGGGAAGAAGGCAGGTGCCGTCTGCCTGCCCCAGCCACCACTGGGAGCAGGGGCCAGTCTTGAGGCGGACACAGGTGGTGAGCAGTGGTCAGCAGCCCAGAGCCACAGCCCAGCCCCTGCCCACCTGCCTCGCCGCCCGCAGGCATGAGCCCCGTGCCCCAGGTGCCTGCTCCTACCCCTACCCCCACACTGGGCATCCAGGCGTATGACATGCTGGGCTTCAAGCTGGAGTTGGCGCGGATGCAGGATGCAAGCACGCCCCGCACTGGCTTTAGCCTCAGCGTGACAGACCTTACAGCAGCAGAGTGGTGAGGGGGCATGGGCCTGGGTGGGGCCATCTGGTGCTGCAGCAGGCAGGATCTTCAAGCCAGGGGGGCCTGGGGCAGGTCATGGTGGCGGGTAGTGCCGTACCTGCAGCCGCCTGCTTGCAGCTGCTGCTCTGCACCCTCCAGTTGAGCCCATGTGGAAGCAGGCTGCTGACGCCTGGCCTGTGCCCTACACTGGATCCCAGTAGGCTTCACTGCTGCTGGCTTGGCCCACTGACGCTGCTGCCTGCTCACATAGTGCTCGCCTGTAGCATGCCCACCCTCCCTTTGAGTTGTGAAAGTGTTGGGGCCGGGGCCACAGGTCTACCTGGAGCTGCTACCTGCTGGGCTGGCGGTGTAGCAGGTCCTGCTGTTTGCTCCACTGCTCCTGTGCTCCTGAAGGCTGACTGCCGCTGCTGCTGCTGGCCTGGGTGCCGGCAGGTGGCATGGAGCAGGAGAGTGCCATGCCATGCGCTGCCTGCTGCCTGCCCTGCCTGACGCCAGGTGTGCGCTGCAGACTGCCTACCAGACAGCAACGGGCCGCAGGAAGGCGGCCACGGCCAGCATGACACAAGGCAGTAACATCCACGAGCAGCTAGGTGAGGGCCGCCAGCTTTGCCTCCACGGTCCGGTCAGCCTCTGAGTGAGTCCCCAATGCCCAGGCTCCAGCTGCTCCAGCCTCCACCTTGCCCACACCTGAGCCCTGTTGGCCCTGGCCCCGTGATTAAACACACAGCCAGGGCTAGGTTAGGCCAGGTAGGGTGAGGTGCGTGAGGCTCCCGAGTGACCCCTGGGTGGCCCGGTGCCAGGGCGAGGTGATGGTGGTGGTGGCGGTGTGGCGTTGTCACCATCATCACCATCAACATGACATGGCCTGTTGGCGTTGCCTATCGGCAATGCTGCTATACACAGCCTCATACTGATAGACTGGCTGTGGCGTGGCTGTGGCGTGTGGTGGGCCAGGGTTGGGTTAGGGTTGGCTTTCTGTGTAGGGGTAGGGTTAGGGTGGGTAAGGGTCACTTGTCTACTTACCCTACCCCTACCCCTGCCCCTGCCCCCAGTGATTGACCCTCTGGGGCGTGCTGTGCAGAGCGCGAGGTGATCGTGGACCAGGTGGACGTTGAGGTGGACAGCGCGGAGGACGAGCTGGCGCTGCAGCTGCTCAACGCGGTGGCGGCCATCCGGCAGCTGGTCCTGGAGGGCTTGACCCGTGAGCTGCGCATGTTCGCCAAGATACGGGCGAGTGCACAGCTGCCAGCCAGGCTGGGTGTGGCTAGGCCTAGGGGAGGAGCAGTGTGCTTCAGCTCCTGTAGCTGCAGCCAGCAGCTGCTAGACTGCAGCCAGCGGCAGCCAGCAGCAGCCACCCCTGCAGCCAGCAAGGCGCCCCCAGTAGCCCAGCCACCCCCAGGCCTGACCCTGCAGTCATGGCCACCTGTGCTGGACTGTGCGGTCCACAGGGGCAATGGCTGGTGGGCGTCATTGACCAGCTTGAACTGACGGAGGAGGGCAAGGTCAGCATGACTGAGACAAAGACGCGGAGGAAGAAGGAGAAGCCGCCAGCCGAGCAGGTCACCACTGCACGCCTACAGGCAAGGGCATGCAGGGGCAGGGGTGGCAGGTGCTGCGGCTGACTGTGCTGCCCCTGCTGCTGCCAACGCAAGAGGGCAGCATTAAAAGACGGGGCAGGCCTTCCCAGCACTGTGCATGTATTTGCTGCAGCGGAAACCCATCTCTAGCCCCAAATGCCACCAACAGCACAGCATGGTGTACCTCAGCACCACCTTGGGCCCCTAAGGCCCCTGGGAGGCTGCAGCCCTGCCCTGGCTCCACCTAAGCCCCTGTCAGCTCAGGCCGCCGCCTCCCCTGCTGCCTGCAGGTGTGCATGTACCAGGTGATGTACGACTCCTTCCGCTCCCTCACGCTGCCGCAGCTGCACGAGTACCTGTTCAGGGTGTCCACAAGTGAGGGGCAGTGGCCTGCTGCTGCTGGCTGAGGCAGGGCACCCGAGGGTCACACACCTGGGGGGCGTCCGACCCATCCACCACCTATGTGACCCTGGCCTAAGGGGGACGGTGCAGGGTCACGCAGGTTGTGGGGGGAGGCAGACCGCCACCTCCCCATGCTGCACCTGTTGTGTAGGGGTGGCGGGTGCTGGCAGGGGGTGGCGGGATGTTGGTTGCAGGCTGGGAAAGGTGGCTGGCCACAAGGTGGCTGGGTCAGTGCCAAAGCTGTAGCGGGCGGTGCCCCAGAGCATGCTGAGCTCCCTCTGACCCAGGTGCTCACAGCCCCTCCCCCCAGCAGATGCCAGGTGCATGCCTGAAGTTCAGGGGTGTGATGTGTCCCCCTCAACTCGTTTGGCTCTGTAAATGGTGGCTGACCTGACCTGACCTGACCTGACCTGACCTGACCTGACCTGACCTGACCTGACCTGACCTGACCTGACCTGACCTGACCTGACTCGGCCTCATTTGGCTCGTGGCGGTGGCTGCTGGCCAGGTCATGTCGGGCTGGACCCGCAACGGCCCCTGGGTCCCTCTCTAGCGGCGCACATGGCGCTGCTGCTGGCAGACCAGCAAGCCCAGTCCCCGCACAGCCCAGGCAGCAGCCAGGCGCAGCCAGAGCAGCCGTCAGACCCACCAGCACCAGCTCCTGCCCTGGACCTGGCTGAGACCGCAGCCTCAGCCGTGCCGGCACTGACGTTACGCCCAGCACAAGCTGCACTGGATACAGCACAGCCACCAGCAGTGCCAGTCTCCCAGGGCGTAGACCTGCCCAACCACCCTCAACACGCCCAGCCAGCAGCAGCAAGCAATCAGTCTGGGTTCGAGCAAGCAAGTGACGACGGCAGGGTGAGCCTCCAACCCCTCTCGCCAAGCTCGCCGGAGGCGCCCAGCCAAGCTGATGTGGCGGGGGGGCTAGCAGCCCAGGCGGCCACTCCCCCCATCACGTTGGCTGACGCAATCCAGCTGCTGCATGACAGCCTGCGGCTGCTGCCGCCGCCTGGGACACACCACAAGCTGGAGTATTTGTGGCAGGTGGGCAGTGCAGGCAGGCAGGCAGTGGTAGGCATGGTAGCAGGTGGTCGAGGTTAGTGTGGCAGGATGGCTGGGGCAGGCAGGCAGTGTCCACTCCTTGCGCAGAGCTGCAGGTTGTAGGGGCGACTGTGTCAGCAAGGTTGGGGATGGTTGACTGGGGAGATGCAAGGGCAGGGTGGCCGGTGAGGGCGCCTAGGGGTGCCCGGCCAGGAGGCAGCAGGTGCCTAGGGGTGTGCATGCAGCCAGGCATGGGTCAGGCCGTGCCCTGCCTGCTGACAGGGCTGTATGGCGCCTGGCTGGTTGCAGGAGGACCGGTTTGAGCGGCTGAAGGATGAGGAGGTGGAGTTCGATGGGCAGTGGCTGGAGGAGCGGCTGGAGGCGGCCTTGGACCTGTGGCAGGGCAGGGCAGAGCCTCAGGCGGCACCCAAGGGCAGCTTCAAGTGCAAGTGAGTGGAAGCCTGCGCCTAGCTGCCATCAGCTGTCCACCACATCTTGCACGCTGAAGTGCCACTCTGACCTGACCTGACTTGACCTGCCTTCAGCCCCATGCCCCTCTCCCGTCTTCCTGCTGCTGTTGCATTGCAAATGTGCCGCTCTGTACCCTTCACACGAGCACCTACTGCCCAGCCACCCCACCAACATGGCACCAGTGCAGCCAGCCTCTCCCATTGTGTTGATGCTGACATCCTAGGGCCCGCTGCCCTTCCTTATTCCGCTCTTCCTTACTCCGCTCTTCCTTACTCCGCTCTTCCTTACTCCGCTCTTCCTTACTCCGCTCTTCCTCCCTCTGCCTCCACCCCACTCCCCTCACCCTGCTGCCCCGCAGGTTCTGTGACTTCCGGCCGCAGTGCAAGGTGTATGTGCCCAGCCACCCCCTGGCTGAGCCTGTGGCCCTGGCCCGCCAGACGCTGGAGGAGCGCAGGCAGGCGGCACACGACAGGCAGGCCGCGGAGGCAGTGGAGGTGGCGGCGACTGTGCTGGCCCCAGCATAGAGGCGGCACTGCTGCCTGGCCTGGCCCGCCTGGCCTGGCCCACAGCACCAGCACTGGAGGCAGTCGGAAAGGGGCAGGCATGGGCTACAGCGACACGATTAGCTGATTGCTCCACACCTGCTAGCTCTTACAGCAAATGTGGATGCTAGGTGATGCTTTGTTGCGGTGGCCCTGCCATGCCGTAGCATTTGTATTACAGAGCCCCTGCTAGATAGCCTCTAGACAGAGCGCTACTGGATAGCCCCTGACAGGAGGACCTGGACTGGAGTCGAGCGTGCTGTCCCTGGACTATGGCGATGGAGAGGCCGGGGAGCTTGTTTACATTGCTTTTTCAGACAGACAGTTCGGTTTGCTTTTGTGACCCAATGCTTCGGAAGCTGCTTGCCTGCCCTCTCGTCGACAGAGGGGCCCCTGGGGCGTTGAATCATCACATAGGCACTGCAGGTCGACACAATCAAGACATAGTGTCACACGGTCAACAATGCACCTAGGCTGTCAGACACAACTTTAACACGACCCGGCACACAGCCTTGACTCCGCAAGCCTCTCAGCCAACTCAAGCCGTGCTGTAAGCACCAGCCCCATCACCCCACAATCCAGGCCCCCACTATGGTCAAGCAGCCAGGCTAAGCAGCCAGGCCATGCCGGCGTCAACGGTGTTGATACCTTTACATACAGAAAGTTCTAATGTGACTAATGTGACTGGTGAGCCCCCAGCCCTACCCATGACATATATAGTATACACAATGGTAGTCGACAAGATTAAAGCGAAGCACCAGACGCCTTGCTCCGCATGCTCCACATGCCATGCTCCTCACGCCATGCTCTTCATGTACTTAAAGCAGTGCTCGACGAGCTACTCAGCTTGGCCGTCACGGACCAAAGTGTGTCCACAACACGAACCTGGCGCCCGCCTCCACACTGGCCGCCCTGAGACCCAGCTGCGGCACCTCCACATTGTCCCCCCCGTGCTGCTGCTGTCCCTCTTGGCCGACATGCGCGGCCGCCCCACCCATCTCTCCAGGCTGGCCCCGTTCAGCCTCCAGCTGCAGCAGCAGTGCCAACAGCCGCATGCCGCCGGCCAGCTCCAGCTGCTCATGAGCCACCTGGGTGCTGCTGGGCAGGTAGTGATGCGCCAGGACCGCCAGGCTGGACGAGGACAGACCCAAACTGCGCCGAGCCAGCGCCACGCTGCGCCGCCTGAGGGCAGCCAGGTCCGGAGACACAGACGCGGGAGAGGCGGCGGGTGCGGGAGGGGCAGGGGGGTGCGCGGCACCAGCTTTGCCCTTCACCAGGTTTCTCCCAGCACCTCCAGGCTGACCCCTGCCTGTAGCAGCCGGTGTGTGGGGTCCACCGCTCCCTGCATCAGCGGCTGTGCTGCGGCTTGCCAGGGCTGCCAGGGCGGTGGCGGCGGCGGCCAGCCTGGCTGCCCTGGCTGCCCTGTGAGCTGAGGCCCCCAGTAGCAGGTTGGCTGGGTGCAGCACCTGCTGCCGCAGCGCCCAGCCCTGCTCCAGCAGCTCAGCAACGCGGTCAAGGCCCGCAGCAACAGCACCTGGCTCAGTGGTGCAGCAGGGGGGCGCTGGCAGTGGGTCAGGCCGGCCAGGCCCTGCCTGCCGCCTCTGGCCTGCCTGCTGCCCCTGTTGCCCTCCCTGCTGCTCTCCCTCTGAGTGCTCTCCCTGTTGCTCTCCCTGCTGCAGGCGCTGCTGCGGCACGCTGGCCAGCCCCGGCCAACCGGTGGCGACCTGCTGCAGGCCCGCCTCACTGCAGTCAGCCACCAGGTGAGCCAAGGCTGCCAGGCAGGGGGAGGGCAGCTGGGCTGAGGCCACCTCTGCCTGACGCTCACACGCCGCTGCGGCCTCCAGCAGCTGGGTGCTGTGGGCCAGGTGGGCAGCAGAGGGCGGGCGGCGGCACACAGGGCAGCTACTAGGCAGCTTCTCAGCCACAACCCCCCAGCCCTTCCCCAGCCCCTGCTGCTGCTGCTGCTGCTGCTGCCCCTGGCTGGGCTCCAGGTGCAGCTGCCCAGCCCCGCTGCCTGCGGCACGTGCTGCAGGGAGCCCAGCAGCCTGCGGCCAGCTGTTGCCAAAGGAGTCTGCCTGGGTCACCCTCGGCTCGCTGGAGCCAGCCAGGAGGGCTAGGGGGGAGGTGTCAGCCGGCAGCCAGCCCCCGCAGCAGCAGGTGGGGGCTTGGGCAGCAGAGAGGGAGGGGGTGGAGGGCGTGTTGTGAGGGGGGGAGGGGGTCTGGAGCGGGGCGTGGCGGCAGCGCAGGCCAGAGCGCCAGGGGCCCCACAGGCCCTCCAGCCCCCCCTCCCCCCCGCTGCTGCTGCCGCCCCCCCTGGTGCAGGCTGGGCAGGTGCAGGTGAAGCAGTAGTGGGCGGCCAGGGTGTGGGCTCGCTGGCGGGGGGAGTGCTGTCCTGCCTGGGGGCCGTAGCTGATGAAGGCCTGCTGGCCCTGGGCTAGGGGCTGGGAGGCACGGGCGGTCAGGCGGTTGCCTGAAAACCTGTGAGAACAGTCGGGTAAGGGATGGAGAAGGAGTGAGACAGTCTTGCCTGAGCTATGCCTGGATGCCTCTCTTTACGTCTTTTCCCCGCCCCACAGGCCCCCTGCCCCCACCAACTATACGTTGACCATGTTGAGAAAGGTTTGAAGCTCTGCAGTCCCTGTGTTTGGAGGCTGGGTCCAGTTCCCAGGCTGATGTTGACTACGCCCTGATCTGTTCAAGGCGCACCTCAGGCTGACGTTTGGGCAGCAGGAGTGGTTGAAGGCTGCAGCCAGGGGGAACAGCGCCAGGCCCCACCAGCCAGGCCCGCCCCCTGAGCCCACATCCACATCCCAGTCCAGCCAGGTGGCTGTGCAGTGCAGGTGGGGTGCAGGGGGCTGCAGGACCAGCTGGGAGCTGCTGGCAGGGGGGGGGGCAGGGGCTGGCGGCCGGGCGGGGCCTGCCACGGCATCATGCTGTCCGAGTCCAGCCCCCTGCCTGGTGATGGTGGTGGTGGGAGAGTGTGAAGGTGGGTGGCTAGTAGGGCAGGGCTTCAGCACATAGCAGGCTGCTCGGTCCCCCTGGCCCGGGCTGACGCTCTTGAGGGCCACGCCATTGACTGCCAGGCGGCACAGCCAGCGCAGCACTGCCCCGGCCCCCACCCGCCCTCCCTTGCCTAGTGCCTGGACCACTGCAGGGCTCAGACCAGGGCCACTACCCGCCCCTGCTGCCCCTGCTGCCCCTGCTGCCCCTGAGATCCCTGCCCCTGCGGCCCCTGCCCCTTCAGCCCCTGCCCTTGAGGCCTGCACCCCTTGCCCCTGGCCCCTGTTTGGCTCCACCCCGGGCCAGCCACGCTTGGCTGCTGCAGTGCAGGCTGCCGCCCAGGCGTCTGCGGCCAGCACCGCCTGCACGCACCACTCCACCAGCTGGTGGGGCGGGTGGCTGGCCTCATGACCCTCCAGGGCCTCCAACCGCTGCAGTAGCCTGACCATCGCCTGATCAGCACACTCAGGCACAGCTGCGGCTGCCGGCTGCCCCAGGCCCCCTTCCCGCCCCTCCTCCCCCTCCCCAGCTTGCTGCCTGTTCTGCACTCCTGCTGGTGGGCTGGCCAGCGCCTGGTGCAGGGCTGCGTGCAGGCGGGCCAGGCGCAGGGCCAGCAGCGCGCTCTCAGGCAGCAGCCGGGGCCAGGCCAGGCCGCACTCCGGCCCCCCTGCCTGGTGCCAGGGCTCAGCCCGCTGGCAGGCGCTGCTGCAGAACAAGACCTGCAGGCAGCGGGGGGCAAGAGGGGGCGCACACACACGGCTCAGCACCACGAACAGCGTCGAGGGCGCCGCCCCTGCAACCCCCACTTGCCGCCCCCACGGGCCCCTGCTGACCCTGCCACTGCCCCTGCCCCTGCTACCCTGCTGCCCCTGCCAGTGGGGCTGATGTGCTGGGGCGGGTATCTGTGGGTTCCTCCCACACCACATCACCGCAACGCAGCACACAGATGAAGCACACAGCTTGGTTTGTTTATGTGGAGGGACTTTGGGTAAAATGGGTCCTGAAGCGGGCACTGCACCAGCTATGGGCAGCCATGGCAGTCCTCCCACCCTTCCTTCCCACTCTTCCTTGCCACCCGCCACGCAGCATGACACAGCCTAGCAAATGGCGGGTCAGACAGAAAGGTTGGGTGGCAGGGGGGGTGGTCTGCACCTGCTGGTGGCCTCATGTCGGCCCCCGCCTGGTGAGGCACCCCTACCCCCAGCGGCTGGTGAGTGGTGAGGGGTGGGGGGTGGCTGGCTGTGGGAGTGTGAGAGAGGGGGTGATGCAGGTCACCGAGGTTCAGGCCAGCCCTGCCCCCCTGGCCCTTGGCGCCTGGGCCCCCTGCTCACCTCCCTGCCTACCTCAGCCCCTGCTCACCGCTCAGCCTCAGCACCCCATCCAGCCTCAGCTAGCCTCCACCCCGTTCCTGGCTTGCATGCAGGACCATGACAGCTAAGTAGGGCTGTAGGCCAGCTCTAGGCCAGCTCCAAGCTTGCATGCCGTTTGGCTCACCATGGGGCAGCAGGGGCAGTACACGGGCAGCAGCAGTGATGGCCCCGAGGGGGCTCTCTCTTGGCTGGCAGGGACCCCAGGCCTGTGTGCCTTGCCTCTGTTGACGTCGCCCTCCGCGCCCTCTGCCCTGCCTGGCTGGCTGCTCCCTCCCCCTCCACCCTGGCCTGATGGCTGCCCTGGGTGCTGCAGCTGGGGCAGCAGGTGGGCGCAGGTGCAGCAGCGGCAGCTCCTGGCCCGCCCCTTGGTCAGCACACAGGCCACAGCCGGCTCCTGCAGCAGGTCCGTGCCGGGGGGCAGGGCCTGGGAGGCACGCAGGTGGCGGCCCCACCCTGAAGCCAGCGGCTGTGGCGAGGGGGTGGGGGACGTGGTTGAGCCGGGAGGAAGAGGGCTGCAGTGGGGGCTGCGGCTGTCGTGGGCGGGGTGGAGGGGGGCGGTGGGGGAGGAGGGGGTGGGGGAGGGGGGTGGGGGGCACCAGGAGGAAGAAACCAGCACTTGGCAAGAGGGGGAGGAGGGAGGACCTGGTGCACCCCACACCTCCTCCAAAAGGTCATCAGAAGCATCCTCCAGGCCACCTGGCCCCTGCTGCTGCCCCTCCTGCTCCCCCAGCCCCTGCCGCTCTGACCCCTGCTGCTGCTGCTCCTGCTGCTGCTGCTGCCTCAGTTGACTCAGCAGTGTGCTGACTTCAGCCGCCTCATCAGCCCCTCCTCCTCCTCCTCCTCCTGCTCTGCTGCTCTGCACTGGCAAGCTGTGCCTGGCCCTGCCCGCTGGCTGCAAGGTCAGCGGGGGCAGCGGCAGCAGCTGCAAGGCGGCCAGGCAGTCCTCCACAGCTGCCTGCAGCAGGCCACAGCCCCGCAGAGCACTGGCGCGCCGGTACAGCGCCTGCGCAGTGGGGGCAGCACAGCTCAGCACAGTGTGGCTGGCCCTTGTTTGGCACTTGCTGCATTGTATCTGAATGTAATGATGGTGATCAGGTGCAGCAGAGGCTCAGGAGTCAGCGCCTGACAGCAGCACCTAGCAAACGGGCTGAGCTGCCACACCTTGCTTAGTCCTCAGGCTTGCGCCCTCAAGCACCAACATGGAATGTAAGGGCTGTGTGGCAGCACTCCTGACAGGCAAAGACGGTGTGCCACTGACGCTGCTGCCCCTGCTGCCCAGCCCTGCTGCTGTTGCTGCTGTTGCTGCAGCTGCCACAGTCGGCTGCCCACCTTGTATGAGGTTGGGTCAGCGCACACAGCACAGTCTGCCTCCTGCAGCGCTAGGCCAGGTTGAGCCAGCCTCAAGAGCACCAGGCTGCGGTTGGCGTGCAGGCGGGACACTGCCTGCTGCGCTGCCACTGCCTGATGCACCCCTGCCGCCTGCTGCTGCTGTTGTTGAGCTTGGGGCATGCAAGCACACCACTTGAGGGCATCTGAGGAGGCAGGCGGGGGCAGCAGTGATTGCACCGTATGCAGGTGGCCTCAGCTGAGCCAGTTTGGTGTGCCGGTGCGAGCCCAGTGTGGCAACCTGGCACTGACCGTTGTAGTGCAGCAAGGCCTCGAGCAGCTGGCCCTGCTTGTACGCAGCGTTGCCGGCCAGCCTGGCACGCTCTGACCTGGCCTGGTCCGGCCCCACACCCTGCGCCAGGACCAGCAGCCAACCATGGTTTAGGCAAACTGACCAGCGCGCACGTGCACTATTTGCATCACTGAGCTACAGTGGGGTATTGCTATGCAGCATGGGATGGGATGGAATAGGAAGAAGCCATGCAAGGGAGGGTGTCCTTGAAAGGATGGCTTGTCGCTGGAAAGGTTGGCAGTGTGAATGTTGAAGCTCCTTGGAGAAGAGACATCTCGAAACCACCTGTCCTTTGTCTTGTGTCCACATCTTAAAGCTAGAAACTGACTGCCCGCTGCTTTACTGACTTGCCACTTCTTCGCAATTGCTGAGGAGCAGCAGCTGGAAGGGGCGGGGAAAGGCCTCTGGCTCCCACCTCAACACATGGGTCAGTGATATCGGACACGGCAGCCAGGTAATGGGGGGAGCCGTGCAAATGTTCAGCGACATGCTTCAGAAGCTCGTCGGGTACGACCTGTTTAGCAGAGCAGAGCTTGAGCACGGCACTGTTGCACTGCACCTCCTCGACAAATCGCGCGAGCATGGGCCGTCAACTGAACACATCGCACACCAAGTTTCAATCCCTACAGCCCTCATGCTACTCCAAAATAAAGCAAGAGTTGTAATCGCACACCAGCAGCAAATATCCAGGTACAACCAATTTCTTTGTTGCGGCCTTCATCTAGCGGGAAGCACAGCCTACTTTGAGCAACACCGAGCAGGACAAGCAAAGACAGCACCCGCACCCATAGCCGACAGTGTGCCGCACCCATAGCCGACAGTGAACCGGCCTTTATCAAGCAGTGTGCCGAACGTGCTTCATGGCAGCAGACCCACCACGCAAGAAGACGAAGCCTGACGAGTCCAATGCCACAAAAGCAAAGCTGGCTGCCGCCGCGGCATACGAGAAGGCCGTGAGCGGGAATGTCATCATCCAGTTCCAGGCGGCTACGGGCGAGAGCACAGGTGCAATGGGCAACTCGACAGAGGCGGAGAGTCGCGGTCACGTGAGCACGGGATGCTAGCCTAGTGCATGAAGCGCCAGGCAGCTGCGTGCCTGTGCCTCCCTGTGGGGCGAGGGGGGCGAGGGAGGATAGGGGCCACCAGGATGATGAGCAGGCCTTGGCCACCCGGTTTAGAGCCTGAGCGAGAGAGCAAAGCCAGGCGGCTGCCAGCCAACCAGCCCCAAGAGGCCTGCTCTCCGACTGCCAGCTGTAGCTGTGTGTTGCGGTGTGGCTGCAGGGCCTCAGCTGGACGTGCCTGCCAGCGTCACCCCAGAGCAACTGGAAACGCTGCTCAATGGGCTGCTGCAGGCTGAGGAGAAGCTGCCCTATGCCTTCCATATCCAGGAGCAGGTGTGGCGGCAATAGGCCAGGCTAGGCCAAGCTGGGTCAGGCTCGGCAAGGTGAGAGGGCCCTGACTCCCTAATGCAAGGGGCTCCTTCTCCCTCACCCCTACCTTGCTCCCCTTACCCTGCCACCCCGCGCTGAGCCTGGTGAGCCTCATGGACGACCCTGCTGCTTCTCTGACCCTGCCGCCCCTGCCGCCCCTCTGATCCTGCCGCCGCTGCCAACCCTGCTGACCCTACTCCCACCCTGTCTAGTGGCCCTCCAAACGTCTCCAGACTGCCGCTGAGGCCCTGCTGCTGCCGCTGGCTGCAGGAGCTGTCCAGTGAGCTGGGGGTGCACCTCAGCCAGCAGGGCGTCAGCGTGGAGAGCGTGCTGAAGGTGGTGTACCAGCCCCAGGTCAGTTCGGCGAGGGCAGGGGGGGAGGTGAGGTGGCAGCAGGGCAGGAGGGCTGGCAGGAGTTGGCCTCTGTAAGGATTAAGCCAGGCATTAGGTGGGTGCTGCGGGAGCCTTGAGCAGTGCCTGAAGCCCGCTGTAGGCAGGCGGGTGGGTAAGGTGCAGGCAGCCTGCCTCGCAGCCAGAGCCTGGGTGGAGGTCAGTGCTGCTTGGCTGGGCGGTTCTGCTGCAGGCTGTGTTCCGGGTGCGCCCCGTGGCCCGCTGCACCGCCTCCATGCCTGGCCACTCTGAGTCTGTGCTGTCAGTGAGTCAGGGGGCGGCAGGGGTGGCAGGGCATGCAGAGGCCCCCTGGGGGGTGCTGCTTAACAGGGCAGCCCGACCAGCGGCGCGCACCTGCTGCCCACTCAGTGGCTGCTTTCAGCTCCAGGGGGCAGCACAGTGCAGTGAGCAGCACAGCGGCGGCACAGTGGGCTGCACCAGAGTCACACTGCTCACCCCTTGCTGTCTGTCCCCAGCGCCAGAGCTACACCAGGCTGGGCAGCACAATGGTATGGCACAGTGACTGCCTGCCTGACTGTCCCGACCCTGGCCCTGCAGGTTTCCTTTAGCCCTGATGGCCGCCAGCTGGCTAGCGGGTCAGGGGACACCAGCGTGCGCTTCTGGGACCTCAACACACAGCTGCCCAGGCACCAGGGCCAGGTGGGTCATAGCCACCCCCCTTAACCCACACCCATACCCGCCCCCTCACCCTCAATGTCACACTTGCCCACACCCGCACCCGTCCCCTCACCCTCAATCTCACACTCGCCCTCCCCCGCACCCGCCCCCTCACCCCTCATACTCGCCCTCACCCGCACATGCCCCCTCACCCTTAACCTCACACTCGCCCACCCCCGCACCCGCCCCCTCACCCTCACTCTCACACTCGCCCACACCCGCACCCGTCCCCTCACCCTCAATCTCACACTCGCCCTCCCCCGCACCCGCCCCCTCACCCCTCATACTCGCCCTCACCCGCACCTGCCCCCTCACCCTCAACCTCATACTCGCCCACCCCCGCACCCGCCCCCTCACCCTCACTCTCACACTCGCCCTCACCCGCACCTGCCCCCTTACCCTCAATCTCACACTCGCCCTCACCCGCACCCGCCCCCTCACCCTCAATCTCACACTCGCCCACCCCCGCACCCGCCCCCTCACCCTCACTCTCACACTCGCCCTCACCCGCACCCGCCCCCTCACCCTCAATCTCACACTTGACCACCCCCGCACCCGCCCCCTCACCCCTCATACTCGCCCTCACCCGCACCTGCCCCCTCACCCTCAACCTCACACTCGCCCACCCCCGCACCCGCCCCCTCACCCTCAATCTCACACTCGCCCTCACCCGCACCCGGCCCCTCACCCTCAATCTCACACTTGCCCACCCCCGCACCCGCCCCCTCACCCCTCATACTCACCCTCACCCGCACCTGTCCCCTCACCCTCCATCTCACACTTGCCCACACCCGCACATGCCCCCTCACCCTCAATCTCACACTTGCCCACACCCGCACCCGCCCCCTCACCCCTCATACTTTACCACCCCCGCACCCGCCCCCTCACCCTCAATCTCACACTCGCCCACCCCCGCACCCGCCCCCTCACCCCTCATACTCGCCCTCACCCGCACCTTCCCCCATACACTCAATCTCACACTTGCCCACACCCGCCCCCGCCCCCTCACACTCGCCCTCACCCTCACCCACCTACTCACCCTCAATCTCACACTCGCCCTCACCCCCATCCGCCCCCTCACCCCTCATACTCGCCCTCACCCGCACCTGCCCCCTCACCCTCAATCTCACACTCGCCCTCACCCGCACCCGCCCCCTCACCCACAATCTCACACTCACCCACCCCCGCACCCGCCCCCTCACCCTCAATCTCACACTCGCCCTCACCCGCACCTGTTCCCTCACCCTCAATCTCACACTCGCCCTCACCCGCACCCGCCCCCTCACCCTCAATCTCACACTCGCCCACACCCGCACCTGCCCCCTCACCCTCAATCTCACACTCGCCCACCCCCGCACCCGCCCCCTCACCCCTCATACTCGCCCACACCCGCACCCGCCCCCTCACCCTCAATCTCACACTTGCCCACCCCCGCACCCGCCCCCTCACCCCTCATACTCGCCCTCACCCGCACCTTCCCCCATACACTCAATCTCACACTTGCCGACACCCGCCCCCGCCCCCTCACACTCGCCCTCACCCTCACCCACCTACTCACCCTCAATCTCACACTCGCCCTCACCCCCATCCGCCCCCTCACCCCTCATACTCGCCCTCACCCGCACCTGCCCCCTCACCCTCAATCTCACACTCGCCCTCACCCGCACCCGCCCCCTCACCCTTAATCTCACACTTGCCCACCCCCGCACCCGCCCCCTCACCCCTCATACTCGCCCACACCCGCACCCGCCCCCTCACCCTCAATCTCACACTCGCCCACCCCCGCACCCGCCCCCTCACCCCTCATACTCGCCCTCACCCGCACCTTCCCCCATACACTCAATCTCACACTTGCCCACACCCGCCCCCGCCCCCTCACACTCGCCCTCACCCTCACCCACCTACTCACCCTCAATCTCACACTCGCCCTCACCCCCATCCGCCCCCTCACCCCTCATACTCGCCCTCACCCGCACCTGCCCCCTCACCCTCAATCTCACACTCGCCCTCACCCGCACCCGCCCCCTCACCCTCAATCTCACACTTGCCCACCCCCGCACCCGCCCCCTCACCCCTCATACTCGCCCTCACCCGCACCCGCCCCCTCACCCTCAATCTCACACTCGCCCACCCCCGCACCCGCCCCCTCACCCCTCATACTCGCCCTCACCCGCACCTTCCCACATACACTCAATCTCACACTTGCCCACACCCGCCCCCGCCCCCTCACACTCGCCCACACCCGCCCCCGCCCCCTCACACTCGCCCTCACCCTCACCCACCTACTCACCCTCAATCTCACACTCGCCCTCACCCCCATCCGCCCCCTCACCCCTCATACTCGCCCTCACCCGCACCTTCCCCCATACACTCAATCTCACACTTGCCCACACCCGCACCCGCCCCCTCACCCTCACTCTCACACTCGCCCTCACCCGCACCCGCCCCCTCACCCTTAATCTCACACTCGACCACCCCCGCACCCGCCCCCTCACCCTCAATCTCACACTCGCCCTCACCCGAACCCGCCCCCTCACCCTTAATCTCACACTCGACCACCCCCGCACCCGCCCCCTCACCCTTAATCTCACACTTGCCCACCCCCGCACCCGCCCCCTCACCCCTCATACTCGCACTCAACCGCACCCACCTACTCATCCTCAACCTCACACTCGCCCTCACCCGCACCCGGCCCCTCACCCTCAATCTCACACTTGCCCACCCCCGCACCCGCCCCCTCACCCCTCATACTCGCCCTCACCCGCACCTGTTCCCTCACCCTCCATCTCACACTTGCCCACACCCGCACATGCCCCCTCACCCTCAATCTCACACTTGCCCACTCCCGCACCCGCCCCCTCACCCCTCATACTCTACCACCCCCGCACCCGCCCCCTCACCCTCAATCTCACACTCGCCCTCACCCGCACCCGCCCCCTCACCCCTCATACTCGCACTCACCCGCACCCACCTACTCATCCTCAACCTCATACTCGCCGTCACCCGCACCCGCCCCCTCACCCTCAATCTCACACTCGCCCACACCCGCACCTGCCCCCTCACCCTCAATCTCACACTTGCCCACCCCCGCACCCGCCCCCTCACCCCTCATACTCGCCCTCACCCGCACACGCCCCCTCACCCTCAATCTCACACTCGCCCTCACCCGCACCCGCCCCCTCACCCCTCATACTCGCCCTCACCCGCACCTTCCCCCATACACTCAATCTCACACTTGCCCACACCCGCACCCGCCCCCTCACCCTCAATCTCACACTCGCCCTCACCCGCACCCGCCCCCTCACCCTCAATCTCACACTCGCCCACACCCGCACCTGCCCCCTCACCCTCAATCTCACACTTGCCCACCCCCGCACCCGCCCCCTCACCCCTCATACTCGCCCTCACCCGCACCTGTTCCCTCACCCTCCATCTCACACTCGCCCACACCCGCACCTGCCCCCTCACCCTCAATCTCACACTTGCCCACCCCCGCACCCGCCCCCTCACCCCTCATACTCGCCCTCACCCGCACCTGTTCCCTCACCCTCCATCTCACACTTGCCCACACCCGCACCTGCCCCCTCACCCTCAATCTCACACTTGCCCACCCCCGCACCCGCCCCCTCACCCCTCATACTCGCCCTCACCCGCACACGCCCCCTCACCCTCAATCTCACACTCGCCCTCACCCGCACCCGCCCCCTCACCCCTCATACTCGCCCTCACCCGCACCTTCCCCCATACACTCAATCTCACACTTGCCCACACCCGCACCCGCCCCCTCACCCTCAATCTCACACTCGCCCTCACCCGCACCCGCCCCCTCACCCTCAATCTCACACTCGCCCACACCCGCACCTGCCCCCTCACCCTCAATCTCACACTTGCCCACCCCCGCACCCGCCCCCTCACCCCTCATACTCTACCACCCCCGCACCCGCCCCCTCACCCTCAATCTCACACTCGCCCACCCCCGCACCCGCCCCCTCACCCTCAATCTCACACTCGCCCACCCCCGCACCCGCCCCCTCACCCTCAATCTCACACTTGCCCACACCCACACCCGCCCCCTCACACTCGCCCTCACCCGCACCCACCTACTCACCCTCAACCTCACACTCGCCCTCACCCACACCCGCCCCCTTACCCTCAATCTCACATTTGACCACTCCTGCACCCACCTACTCACCCTCAATCTCACACTCGTCCTCACCCGCACCTGCCCCCTTACCCTCAATCTCACACTTGATTACACCCGCACCCGCCCCCTCACCCCTCATACTCGCCCTCACCCGCACTTGCCCCCTCACCCTCAATCTCACACTTGCCCACACCCGCCCCCTCAAACTCGCCCTCACCCGCACCCACCTACTCACCCTCAATCTCACATTCGTTGTCACCCGCACCCGCCCCCTCACCCTCAATCTCACACTCGCCCTCACCCGCACCCGCCCTCTCACCCTCAATCTCACAATCGCCCTCACCCGTACTGTAACGTGCGGGAGTTCTCAACCACGACCCTACAGGTTAGATCTAGGCTAGATGCCAAGTACACGGGCTTAGAGCGGGATAGCTCATTGGGTTCTGTAAACCCACTGTTCCCTTTACGGGGTTCAGGGTACCTTGTGGCCAGCATGACACAATGGGCAATGGACACAGCCGACGGAATACACCGTGGCCTTGCACAAGCTTTAGCACCCACGCACCCATGTGTGCTTCATGTATGTAACTTCATGCATGCACCAAGTGTGGACTTGCATGCACCGTTGCTGATAGCTCTATGACCAAGGAGGAGGGGAGAAATCTAACAGTTGTATGGTGCATGCAAGTGTCATGCTGGCCACAAGGTACCCTGAACCCCGGAAAGGGAACAGTAGGTTTACAGAACCCAATGAGCTATCCCGCTCTAAGCCCGTGTACTTGGCATCTAGCCTAGATCTAACCTGTGTGGTCGTGGTTGAGAACTCCCGCACGTTACACGTTACCCCCCCCTCACCCTCAATATCACACTCGCCCTCACCCGTACCCGCCCCCTCACCCTCAATATCACACTCGCCCTCACCCGTACCCGCCCCCTCACCCTCAACCTCACACTCGCCCTCACCCGCCCCCTCACCCTTACCCTTACCCTCACATTCACACTTGCGCACTATGAACTCTATGTGCTAGGATAAACACCCAGTGTTCAGCTTTTAGTGCGACCTCCGGCGGACAAGGCTGGAATTGCTCTCGTCAACGAGGAGAAGAGATAAGGCCAGCTGCCGAGTGCACTAGTCTTTGCTCCTCTCATGCCTCTTTGTTTGCCTTGGGTGCTAGCTGTGGTCTGTGGCTACAGCTAGGGCAGCTTGGTGGGGACATGTCCAGCCTGTGTCCAACGTTTGGAGGTGGGAGCAGGCCGCGCCACAGGCGGAAGCTCCTCCCTTAATGCACGCCGGTTTGTACCGGAGTAGTTTTCTTTCTTCTTCTCTTCTAAACACCCAGTGTATGCCATGCTGCACGGGCTTTCACTCGAACTTGACCATGCTCACTCTTGGCCACTGCTCCCTCCCCTTGCCCCACTGGCCTTGCTCACTCCTGCCTGCCCCTGGCGCCTGGCCTGGCCCCTCAGGCTCACAAGAGCTGGGTGCTGGTGGTGGCCTGGAGCCCTGACGCCAGGTGAGGCGCACCTTCTCCCCACCTTCTCCCCTCCCTGCCTGGCCGCCACCTCGCCCACCTGCCTGACCGCCTGGCCTAGCCCCCTCTCACCCGCAGCTGCCTAGCCACTGGCGACATGGACGGCGCCATCTATGTGTGGAACCCTCAGACAGGGGCCGCCCTGGGCTCATGCGGGGGGCACAAGAAGTGGATCACCTCCCTGGTCAGTGATGAGGGGGCAGGGGGGGCAGGGAGGTGGGGGGGTGCACAGCATGCATCCCAGCCTCCTGCACCACCAGCTGCCGCTCCCTTATCCTCCCTCTCCCTCGCTCAACCCCCCCGGGGACCCCTCCAAACCCCACCCACCCACACCGCCCCCGCACCCACTGACCCCCCTCACCTCCATTCTCACACAACCCTATGCACTCCTCCCCCTCCGCACCCCTCTCCCCTCCTCCCTCCCCGGCTCTCGCCACACCCTGACCACTAGCCCTGCCTCCACCGCCTGCCTCCACCGCCTCCCTGCTCCTCCCCTGCCCTCCCCTGCCCCCTCCTGGCCTGGCCCGGCCGCAGTCCTGGGAGCCGCTGCACCTGGCCCAGCCCAGCGTGCGCCGCTTTGCCAGCGGGTCGCGCGACACCACCGTCAGTGTGTGGGACGCGGGCAGCAGGCGCTGCCTGTTCAGCATGAGCAACCACAACATGGTGGTCACGGCGGTCAAGTGGGGCGGGGAGGGCCTCATCTACTCAGCCTCCAGGGACTGCAGGTGACACAGGGCAGCAGTGTACTCAGGGGGGGAGGGGGGGCTGGGAGCTGGGCGTGGAAGGGGTGGGGCAGGGAAGGGGTGGGTCAGGGAAGGGAGATGACAGCAGGAGGTTATGGGCTGTGTGGGAGGTGTTGGGGTGTGGAGGTGTGGGGCCACGTTGGGACTGGGACTGGGCTATTGACGTCATTTTGGGCCGGCCCCGGACTTGCCCCCGGACTTTTCAGGCCAGAGGGGGCGTATGCAGGCAGGGTGGGCTGGCTGGCCAGTCAGGCAGCCTGCCCCAGTTTCCCCTGCCAGGCTTGCCTGCCTGCCTGCCCTTCCCCATGGACTGCCCCTTCACTTGCCAGCTAGCCCCTTAACCACCTTAACTGACTGCCGCCACCTGCCCACCCCTGGGCTGCGCACACTGCCAGAGTCGGCTGCCCTCCTTGCTGTCACCAGCTAGCTCAGATGAGCCCCTCAGCCGCCCCCTCATATGCTGCCACCATCATGGCCCATCATCATGTCGACTGCCTTGACCCCGTCACCCTCCTCTTTCAGCATCAGCAGCTGCGGGTCAGGCCAGCAGCAGCACTGCTCGTGTGCAGCATCTCAGCATGGGACGGCGTCGATGGCAAGCTGGTGCGCGTGTTCAAGGGCCACGCCCACTGGGTCAACACGCTGGCGCTCAGCAGCGAGCATGCGCTGCGGACGGGTATGTAAGGCCGGGCTGGGGTGGGGTGGGGTGGGGCGGGGCGGGGCGGGGCGGGGCGGGGCGGGGCGGGGCGGGGCGGGGCGGGGCGGGGCGGGGCGGGGCGGGGCGGGGCGGGGCGGGGCGGGGCGGGTGTGACGTCGAGCTGAGTCAGCTGTAGCTCAGCACCCAGTCAGGGCAGGGTAGCAGTCCTGGAAGCAAAGGTGGACAGCCAGGTCGTGACCTAGCCCTGTATCCCCCTGCCCCTCACCCTCTGCCCCTCACGCTCTGCCCCTCACGCTCTGCCCCACTCAGCTCTGCCCCAGCTGTGGTGCAGTGTTCAGGCATCTGGGCAGCCTGAGCCCGAGCACCAGACGTGAATCAGCTGTTCAGTGCCCCAGTCAGCGCACTGCCCCATGACACAGCCAGGGCGTCACACAAGCTCCATGTGCATGTGCAGCTGACCAGCCCCCTGAGGCTTGCGCTGCACATGTGCGGCTGCAGGGGCGTTTGACCACACAGGCAGTGCGCCAAAGGAGCCAGAGGCTGCCCGGGCGGTGGCATTGCAGCGGTGAGGACGGCTGTCCCCCTCCGCTGACCTGGCTGGGCCTGGTGCTGCTGCGGCAGTGGTTGAGATGGTGGTCATCAGCTGTGCACCAGGTCACCTGTGCTTACATGCCTAAACAGGAGCCAACAGGGGCCTCATAAACCACATTGCTGACCACCCCCTGCCGCCTTGCTGCCTCCTCGCTGCGACCCTGCCACCCTGCTGCCCTGCTACCCTGCTGCTGCCTTGCTGCTACCCTGCCACCCTGCTGTCACCCTGCTGCCCTGATGCCCTGCTACCCTGCCACCCTGCTGCCCTGCTAAGACTGGCTGCTGCCCCGCACCCACCGACGCGCACTGACCTGCTCCCCCCTGACCCTAGCCCTCAGCCCCCCAGCCTCCCCCCTGCCCTGCCCTGCCCTGCCCTGCCCTGCCCTGCCCTGCAGGTACCAGGCAGCTACCGGCGGCCTGCCTGAGCGCTTGGTCAGCGGGTCAGACGACTTCACCATGTTCCTGTGGACCCCCTCAGCCAGCAAGCAGCCCACTGCACGCCTCACAGGCCATGTGCAGACAGTCAATCAGGTGGGGGCAGCAGAGGGGCAGCAGGGGGGCAGCAGGGGGGCAGGGGGGGCAGCAGGGTGGGCAGGGGGCAGCAGGGGGCAGCAGGGGGCAGCAGGGGGGGCAGGGGGTAGCAGGGGGGCAGCAGGGGGCAGCAACCATGAGGTCTACTCCCCAACCAGGGGTCGGCCCTGCGCAGGTCAGCTTCTCGCCTGACGGCCGCTGGATCCTCAGCGCCTCCTTCGACAAGTCCATCAAGCTGTGGGACGGGACCAAGGGCACCTTCCTGGCCACATTCCGCGCTCACGTGGGGCCGGTCTACCAGGTCTGACCAGGCTAGGGCTAGGGCTAGGGCTAGGGCTAGGGTTCAAGAGGCAGGGGTACCCCCCACACCTGCACTTGATAACACACACATCACACGGAGCCCGAGCACAGCTGCCCTCATAAACGACGTCATTAGCAGGAGAGGCAGGGTAATCTGACGGCCTCACCTCACGGCTGCCCACCCACCCGCCTGCCCACCCTCCTGCACGCCCACCCTCCTGCCCACCCTCCTGCCCACCCTCCTGCCCACCCTCCTGCCCACCCTCCTGCCCACCCACCCGCCTGCCCACCCACCCGCCTGCCCACCCACCCTCCTGCACGCCCACCCTCCTGCCCACCCACCCGCCTGCCCACCCACCCGCCTGCCCACCCACCCTCCTGCACGCCCACCCTCCTGCCCACCCACCCGCCCACCCACCCGCCTGCCCACCCTCCTGCCCACCCACCCGCCTGCCCACCTGCCTGCCCACCCTCCTGCCCACCCACCCGCCTGTCCACCCTCCTGATCACCCACTCTCCTGCCCACTCTCCTGCCCATCCACCTGCCCATCCACCTGCCCACCCACCCTCCTGCCCACCCACCCGCCTGCCCACCCTCCTGCCCACCCACCCGCCCACCCACCCGCCTGCCCACTCTCCTGCTCACCCACCCGCCTGCCCACCCTCCTGTCCCTCCTCCTGCCCACCCACCTGCCCACCCACCTTCCTGCCCACCCACCCTCCTGCCCACTCTCCTGCCCACCCACCTGCCCACCCACCCTCCTGCCCACCCACCCGCCTGCCCATGAGCCATCCAGCCAGCCAGCCTGCCTGCAGGTCGCCTGGTCCTCTGACTCACGCATGTTTGTGAGCGCCAGCAAAGACTCGACCCTCAAGGTGGGAGCTGAGGCATCCCCACGGAGCTGCAGATGTGCAGCAGCTACTGCCACCCCGGTCACACACACAAAGTCGACCATGCTCCCCCAAGTCCTGCCCTGCACTACGACTCCCGCTGAGCACTGGACCGCCGTCTCACCCTCCTTCACCCTTTCCCTCTCCCCCTCCTGCCGAAACCTCGACCCTGCTTCACCTGCACCATCCCTGACCCCCCCGACCCCCCCTGACCTGCCTGCTGGCCACTGCCACCAGGTATGGGACATGCGCACGCGCAAGCTCAAGGTGGACCTGCCGGGCCATGCTGACGAGGTGAGGGTCAGGTGGGCCCCACCCCTCCCTCCCTGCTGACCAGCACAGCGGCAAGGTGTGGGAGGGCCCGTTAGGCTGTGGGGGGCCACGCAGACCCCGCCAGGCTCAGCTGAGTTCACTGCTGGCATCACTCCGCTTAGGAGTGATAGCAGCGTGGTGCTAGGCCCACGGGGGGGTGTGCAGAGCCTGCTTGGGGCAGGCTGCATCGCACCAGAGCATTGGGTGGACTCACCCCCATGGTCCTGCATAGGAAGTGAGGAGACAAACCCCCTCACAGCAGCAGCCATGGGATAACCCCCTTTGGCAGCAGCAGCAGCAGCAGCATCGGCTGACAGACACCCCCTACCCGCAAACACACCCGCGGCACGGCCCCCTCCCCTCCCCATCCCACCTCCCCATGTACTCCCCGTGCCTCCTCTATAGTCCTGGTGGGGGCAGTAGGGCAGGCCAGCCCTGCAGCCGGGCTCAGTAGCTGCCCAGCCGGCTGCTAATGGCCTCATTGATAGGACCTCCCCTGGGAAGTTGGCGAACCCTAACTCTGATCTTAACTCTGATCTTGACTCTAATGCTCTTTGTGTGAGTGCCAGGCGGGGTTGCCCTGCGGAGGAAAACCGCCCTTACTGCTGTGCTGACTCACGGCTGCTGTGTGATGTGTGTTGTGTTGTGCTAGGTGTTCTGTGTGGACTGGAGCCCTGACGGCTCGGGGGTGGCATCCGGGGGCAAGGACCACGTCATCAAGTTGTGGCGCCACTGAGCACCGCGACGAGCGCTTGGTCAGGGTCGGCTCGTGCTACCACGCTGCGCCTAATCTCCATCATGCCGCGTACCCTCACCGGGTACATAAAGCCCGGGGTTGCGCTACCACACTGTACGGCCTACTGCGAGGGTCTGCGACGACCTGCCGACAGCCGCACCGGTGGCGGTCGCTTGTTCTGCCGGTCGGCCTGTACAGCCCGACATGGTACATTTCTTGGGCCCTGGAGCGGCATAGGCAATGACCGGCTAGGAGCACTGGCCCACACTATTATTGGCCCACTGCAGACTATGACCTTGTTACTGACTATGACAGGCGGCAGCAACACATTCCAAGCGTGCTACGCAAATGCCTTGCGTGCAACGTGTCCGCTGCCCTCCTCCTCGCCGCAACCCGTGTCTCTCCGCCCGCCACTGGCCACCTCCGGACCTCCAGCAGGTGCTAGGTAGGCACCGGCCCCCTTCCTACGACCCCACCCAGCCTCTGGGTCACGATCACGACCCGCATGCTCCTGAGCCTCCCTTGCCACCCCTAGGCTCATTTCAATCAAAGTCTTGGAAGCGCTCCAAGCCCCGCCAGCTCTCTTTCACCGCGATTTCAATGAGGCGAGGCGAGGCGAGGCGAGACGACCATGTGTGGCCAGGAGTCGTAGACATTTCAAATTAGTGGCCAGGATGCCCACATGGTCGTCTCGCCTTGCCTCGCCTCGCCTCGCCTCGCCTCGCCGGCGGGAATGACAGGGGCCCTATCTCAGGTTGCATGCTAAATAATGACAAAGGCTGGCTCTGTAACCCACCGCCTGATGCCTCTCTCCCTGCACGTCTGCCTGTGGTGACAAGCCTTATGTCAGCCTCGCTGGGTTAGTTTCATGCTGGGCACGATGGTTGAAGTGCTTGCAGCATCACCATGCCAACATTTGTGTCGAGACATCCTTGCAAGACATGTCAAGATGCTGACGCGTTTGTATTCGGTAAGGAGCAGCAGTGAGAGGACCAGCATCGGGAGACAAGCTGCACGGGTGAAGGCGCGTGCACTGTGACGTGCCCCATGACAACGTGCCCCATGCAGTGATGCTCCTTTCCCGCGTGACATGTCGCCTCTGTATCGCTGCATTGTATCGATACAAAAAATACACGTATTTTCGTGTATTTTCTTGTATTTCCTGTATCGATACATGTATTACCCATCACTGGCCCCATGGGAGTACTACACAATATATGAACAATTAATTACCTGAGACTAGGGATTGTTCGTATACTTGCGGCACCTTGCCGATGTGTACCAGGCGGGCTCAACCAGAATTAGTTAGGCACGAAGAGCAGGCGCATGCCATGGTTGCGAGATCAAGGTGGTGAGCAGGTCGCTGCCTACAGTCCGCAACGATAGAAGTAATGCGTGAAAGGTGGTGACGCTTATTCATTGCAAATGGCTGGCCCTGCAGCTGTTAACAGGTAACTGCTCGCATTCGCTCCCACATGCCACCTACATCATGTTGTGTACTACACGCATGTGTCGCACACCTACCTACAAGCCTGCACCTACCCGCAGTGACAGACTGCCATTGTGCGGCTGGCCCCAGTAGAGCTCTGTCAACAGCAGGCTCAGCAGCCCCAGGTGGCTGGACAGGGCTACAGCCAGGGCCAGAGGGGCAGGGCCCTCTGCAGCTGTCACCCTGCCTGCCTGGCCCCGTCTGGGTACCTGCTCAGCCCCCAGCTGCTGGGGACGTTCTGCTCCTGCCTGCCTATCCGGCTGCCGGCCCAGCAGCCTGGCTCCTGCCCTGCTGGGGCCCAGGGCCTGGCAGCTCAGGCCCCAGGGAAGGCTGGGACAGCGCAACATCAGCTGGGCGTGTTGGCCCTTCACCCGCTCCTTCCCAGCCTCCCCAGGGCTGCCTGCCTGCCTACCCCTGGACCTGTTGCAGCGCTGCTCAGCCTAACACCCTGCAGGCCTGTGTGGCAGGCCAGGCCCCCACACAGCCTGCTGTCCTGCTCTGGGGGTGGCGCAGACTCGCAGCCGCACTGTGAGGAGGGGGGTAGGACCCGGCACTGCTGGGCTGCCTGCCGCATGCCCAGCAGATGCTCCGCCCTGCTGCAAGCTGTTGACTGCTGGGGCTCAGGGGCCCAGCCCACACACTTACGCTGCGGGCTGTCACACGCACTGCCTGTGTTGCGTAGGGCATGGCAGTGCGAGCCGGGCCCCTGTGCAGCCTGACTCGCACCTGCAGCTCTGCTCAGGTCAGTCGTGGCCACTGCAGCAGTCCAGGCTCTACCCTTCCTCTGGGCTGCTCCTTTACTAGGCAACCCTTGCTCAAATGCCTGAGCATCCCTTGGTGCTGCTGGCGCCAGTGCTTAGCACGCTGCGCTGCTCCTGGCCCAGCTCTAGGCTAGCACTCCACGCTACTCGAGCAGCCAGTGGCTCTGGCAGCTAAGGGCGACGCTGTTGAGGAGGGGAAAGCCGTCCAGCTTCCAAGCCTTAGGCAAGTGCCACTTTTGCACCAGCTGCAGACACAAGGCAGCAGCAGCAGCAGCAGCAGCAGCAGCAGCAGCTTTCAAGGCCAGGCCAACCAATGTCATCAAAAGGAAATACAGTGGCAGAGTGAGGGACAGGAGCTGGGAAGCCTCGCGTGTGGTCAGTGACAATCCCTTGCTTGCCTGCTTCAATAGACTTCTTCATGTTTTCAGCTTCTGCTTTGGGGACGTTAGCCTTTACCACAACGGGTGCCTTCTCAACCTGCATGTCCACAATTGCCAGACCTGGTCGTCTACCTGTTCTGTTCACACAGCCATGACACAGTTGCGACGCTGGGGCACGCACCAACTCTTTTGCCTCTTTCAGGCCAAGGTTTGTGATGGCTCTGATCTCCTTGATGACCTTGATTTTGCCTTCGGGCGTGAAGGACTCGAGCTTCACATCGAAGTCAGTCTTTTCTTTCTTGGGCTCGGGTGCAGGCTCGGCCGCGGCTGCCGGCGCTCCTGGCGCAGCTGCTGGTGCCGCTGCGGCTACGCCCGCGCCAGCGACAGGGAATGCTGGCATCGCGCCATACGCAGGTTTCTGCAAGTTTAGCCGCTTCCTTATAATCTCCGTAAGCCACGAGGACTCGAGCACAGTGAGGCTCAGAACCTCTTCCGCAAGCCGCTGAACCTTTGCATTGCCTATCTCCGCTGTTTCTGGCTGGCTCTTTACTGGTTCCGCATTGCTGCAAGCCGCTGATTTGCTAATGTGCCTTGTGAGCAGCAGACACGCTGTTCCACTGGCGCTGCTGCACGATGGCGCAGCGGGGGACTGCAAGACGCCCGCCGCACACCTCCCTAAACAGTGCAGCAGCCCCGCCACCCGATGCTGCGCCATTGATGCACCGGTCGCATGCTCAAGCGCAACCGTTTGGACAGGGTGCATCATGCAATGCATGGCCGGTACTTCCGGCACGTGACTCTTTGAATTGCCTACATTTTGATACGGTGTGCAACCATACCTACCTAGAGGTCTATATGGCGAGTTGAGTCAGCCACCAAACCTGGAAACGATCGACTAGCTTGCATCATAAGCACATCAAAAATGTCTTTATGCCAGGCTACAAAGGCGGAGGTCAGGCAGCAAACAGTCAGCACGCCTGCACAACAGCTACGCTACCTATGGTCGTTTTGTTCCTGTATTGTTTGTGTGCAGCATGCGCAGTGTGCTTATCCGGCATGTAAAGCTGTCGTCTGCACCTTGTTGCGGACACTAAGAGTCTTCAAGCCGCAGTAACACATGACGCAATCAGCACTGATGCGCCAGTCAAATCTGTGTGGGCTTGCCCCGCAACGCAAGCACAGCCCTAGGAGCGCCTCCACAGTGCTACCCATCTGCAGAAGAGCTCACCGTCATAATGGTGAAGTCAGCGGGATGCAGCGGAGTAGTGCGATGCACAGTGTGCAAGGGGAGAGGGGCAGCACAGGGGTAGCAACGCCCGACGAGCCAGGTGCGTCACGTTCGTACCCACATGCGCAATGTGTGGCCACCAAAGTCAATGCTGGCTGTTCCGTAAGATGGCCACCGAGATGTTCATTTACTGTGCTGTACAGCCAGAAAGGAAACAAGCCCAAGTGCGGCAACAGCCTCAGATATAGCCAGTACAGCCCGTCGCAAGCAGTGAAGACAGTGGCACAGAGCAGCTGCCAGAGAAGCTCACCACCTGGAGCTATGGAAAGACAAAGGACCCAGGCCTGGTCACATACTACTTGGTGGTGAGCGCTGTTTAAGGTGCATGTGACTTGTATTGAGTGCCTGTGGCACACCTGGACCACAGCCCTGTCACCCAGCCGTGGCCCTTGCACACTGGGTGACTAGCCTGCCCACACCTTTCTGCTTAGCTGGCCTGAGCCACTGGTATTTGGCCTCAGCGTGCTCCAGGCGTCGTTTACTGTGGCCCACCTGCCCACCCATTGTGACATGGTCAGGGTGGCAGGGCAGAGGATGAGATACAGAGACAGCCAGTGGAGACAGTGTGGGCATGAGGGGCGTGCACTGCATTGCATGCAGGCCGCCTTTGCCGTTCCCGCTGCTGCTCATCATCATCCCCTTCCTGCCGTTCAATAGATGAGCTGAGGCGCTGTGCAGAGAGTGGGATGGGAGTGGGGAAGCCCCTCGTGACACTGGCTGATAAGAACGGGGTCACTGCTCTAGGCGGACAGGGGGGGGCAGCCATGTGCAGCCTTGACCTGTGGAGTGGTGATGGAGGTACCTTGTCGAGCAAGGCCCCATTGCAACCTTGATGCACAGGCCAGGGCCAGCGGGACGGGTGGTGAAGGCTCCCACCTCGCAGTGCCTAGCCCAGCGCCCAGCCATGGCATGTGTAGGGCGCACTGGAGGAATCTTACTGCTGCCAATGTGTGCGCGTGTCGCCTGCTTCTGATCAAGAACGCTATCTAAACTTTCAGTCGATGTTGTAAAATCAGCAGTGGGGTGGGGGGGGTGTGGGGGGTGTGGGGCATGCCCGTCAGCAGACGAGGGTCGGCAGCTTTGAAAGGGCCTGGGGCGGTCGGGGTGTGGGGGAGCAGGCCCTGGGTTGCCTCCTGCCCCGGGTGTGACCCAAAGTGTGGCCCTGGAGTGAGAGGTGTGAGGGGCTTGCTCCGTGGGCTAGGGCGTATGATGTGGGAGGGCCTTGCTGCGGCTGTGTTGTTTTGGCTGGATGGTGAGGCCTACCCACCAAGGGGCAACACCAGCTTGGGCCATGATTCAGAGCAGCAGGGTCAGCCTTGGGAGAGAGCAGCAGGGCCAGGCTGCATCGGTTGGACCATGGCTAGTGAGAGTAGCTGGTTGTGGCTTATACCGCTGAAGCCGTCAGCCGTTAGGCTGCTTGGCCGCCCTCCCCCTCTAGGGGTTCGGGACTTTCTGCAACGCACAAAGCAAGGTGTACAAACAAGGCCAGCCCGCACCATGGAATAAAGAAAGACAACATCTTGGGCTTAGCATGCCGGCTATCACGATGCTTCCCTTGTTTCCCCCTCCCCTGCCATGCAGCTGTCATGTCCATGTAGTTGACACGGCCATGCTCCGTCATCTGTGCTTAACCGCCCTTGGGCTGCTCTAAAACGACATCTACGACATCGAGTGTGTCCCAGTGAAGGTCGACCCTAGCGGTGTGCACCCCCAGTGGCGGGTCCGCCCAGGGGTCCCCTGATGGACCGCAGTGTGAGCCCAAGGGAGGTTGATCGGCTTGGCGGCTGGAGGAGCAGCAGACCCGCCTGGCTGAACCTGAGTCAGGCTCTAGGCACCTGAGCCGCTGCGCCCTGGCCCTGCTGGCCTCATGCTCTCCCTCGGCTCTGTCATGCTTCCGGTGCTTGCCTCCGCTGCACCTTGTCCTCCGGCCCTGTCCTGCCCCCAGGCGCTGCTGGCCTCATCGGGTCACGCGGCTAGCAAGCCCCCTTGGCGGACCTGGTGGTGCTGACCCTCTTGCACCCCTTGGGTGTGTGATGAACCTGCTGGTACGGTGCCTGGTCTGTCAGCCCTATCATGCCCACTTTGTCTCACGGTCCCTGGCCCTAGTCAGGGGCAGCAGGCCGCTGCCTATCTGCCAACAGGGTCAAGCTGGCTGCCCGGGCTGGCCGCTGCTAGTGCTGCCCAGTCCTTCTGGCCTGTGGCCGCCAGGGTCCCTGTCCCTGTCCCTGAGCGCCCTGGCCTCACTGCTGGTCCTCGTAGAACAGCAGCTGGTCAATGAGCTGCAGGTAGTGCATGCGCTGAGGACCCAGCCTGGCCAGCAACTCCTGGCGGAACACCGCCTCGTCACCCATCTGCTGACGCGGCAGCAGGTCAGCAGCAGCAGCAGGTCAGCAGCAGCAGCAGCAGCAGCAGCAGCAGCAGCAGCAGCAGCAGCAGCAGCAGCAGCAGCAGCAGCAGCAGCAGCAGCAGCAGCAGCAGCAGCAGCAGCAGCAGCAGCAGCAGCAGCAGCAGCAGCAGCAGCAGCAGCAGCAGCAGCAGCAGCAGCAGCAGCAGCAGCAGCAGCAGCAGCAGCAGCAGCAGCAGCAGCAGCAGCAGCAGCAGCAGCAGCAGCAGCAGCAGCAGCAGCAGCAGCAGCAGCAGCAGCAGCAGCAGCAGCAGCAGCAGCAGCAGCAGCAGCAGGACAGCAGCAGGCCCCTTGCCTCCCTCATTGCCTAAACCCAGCCAGCGTCCCCTGTCGCTCCCAGGAACTGCCAGGCCCAGCACCAGCCACCCACTGGGCACACTTTAGGCTGCAAGGCAGTGGCAGACTTACCTGCGGAGCTCTTGGCTCTGGACCCCTCCCCTCCCCTTCGCCTACCATCCTTTCCCCTCTGCCTCTCCCCCCTCCCTGTCTTCCCCCCTCCCTCCTCCCCCTCCCCTCCCCCCCTTCCCCTCCCCCCCCTCCCCACCTGGCTGAGGCGGCTGCGCATGACGCCGTACAGCAGGTCGAACAGCTGCGGGCCCAGGGCGTTGTGGCACACCTCACGCAGCGCCGCTGCCCGCCCCACTGCCCCGCCCTCCACCCCCACACCCCGCAGGCTGCTGGCCAGACGGCTGCTGCTGGGCGCCCTCTGCTGCGCCTGCAGCCAACAGCGGGGGGCAGCAGGAGCAGGCTGGGCAGGCAGCAGCAGCAGCAGCAGCGCGGGCGGCAGCAGGGCCTCAGCCTGAGCCACCACCGCAGCAGGAGGGGGGAGGAAGGAGGCTGCGTTGGGGTAGGACAGCAGCAGCAGCAGGGACAGGGACGGCAGCAGCAGGGACGGCATCAGCATCAGCAGCAGTCGCAGCGGCCACCCACCTGGTCCGGGCGCTGCCGCAGCTCCTCTTCAAACTCGGCTGCAGCACTGCCTAGCACTTCGCCGTGGCTGCCATGGTGGGCGTGGAATGGGGCATGGGCGGGGGGAGGGGGCCGGCCATACTGCAGCAGCAGCAGCAGCAGCAGCAGCACGGCAGGGCCTGTGGGGCAGGGTGCGGGTAGCATACTAAGCAGCAAGCCTCTGGAGGCGGCCTCTGTCAGGCAGCACTGCAGTGCATGGCAGTTGGTGCAGTCCACATCCCCCACCCCCCTCAGCCTGCCTGCGTCATGCTCACGGCCCCACAGCGCTCCCCACCACCACAGGCAGCGGCAGCGGAGGCAGCAGCAGCGGCAGCAGCAGCGGGAAGTCCCTGCCCCTACAGGCGTTGGGCACAAGTGCCATGAGGAGTGGGTGTGTGAGGTGAGGTGCAGGCAGGTGGTGTGGGAGAGGGCGGCTCACCTCCCCCTCTGCCGCTGCCAGCGCGAGGCCCTGCAGCTGCAGCTCAGCACTGGGCGCAGGGCCGCACCCTGGAAGCGGGACAGGCAGGCAGGCCAGGACAGGGCAGGCCATGCAGGGCAGGCAGGCTAGCATGCACCCCCTCAGCAGCAGGGCAGAGCAAGGCCAGTGTCTGGCAGGCGTCAGGCAGCAGACCGCCCCGCACAGCAGCAGCAGCGGACCCCTCCAGCCCCCCCCTTGCCTCCCCCTACAGCCAGAGCAACAGAGCCCCACCCCACCCCCCCTCACAACAGGAGCAGGCCCCCTCCCCCCCCCCTTGTCTCCCCCCCCACTCTAGTCAGCTGCCTGCCTCACAGCCCTACCTCACACCCCTCACTCCCCTCCCCCCTCCCCCCTTGACCTCCCCCTACAGCTTCGCACTGACTGCAGCCTGTCGCCCCCCTCCCCCTGCCCCCAGCCTCCCCCTCCCCTCGCCCTGCCCCCAGCCCTCACCCCCATGAGGTGTGCAGGCCGCAGCGGCAGCGGCAGCCATGGCCACGGCGGTGCTGCCGCTGGCCCCATGGCGCTGCTGCCACCTCTTGGCCTCAGCCACCTGGGCAGCGCAGCAGGCGGCGCAGCACAGGGCTGGACAGGCGGCGGCACCGCAGGCTGCACTCCCACTGCAGGCCACACCAGGCAGGGCTAGGCTCCAGGGGGAGTGCCGCCACCCCCCCCCAGCACCAGCAATAGCCCTGGCCCAGGCCCCCACCTGCCTCCCCCCTGAACCCCTTGCTCCCGCCCCCACCACACACACCTCACCACTGGCCAATCCCAGCCTAACCTTCCCCCCTGCCCGAGCCTGCCTCCCCCACCCCCTGCCCGAGCCTGCCTCCCCCACCCCCTGCCCCAGCCTGCCTCCCCCACCCCCTGCCCCAGCCTGCCTCCCCCACCCCCTGCCCCAGCCTGCCTCCCCCACCCCCTGCCCGAGCCTGCCTCCCCCACCCCCTGCCCCAGCCTGCCTCCCCCACCCCCTGCCCCAGCCTGCCTCCCCCATCCCCTGCCCCAGCCTGCCTCCCCCACCCCCTGCCCCAGCCTGCCTCCCCCACCCCCTGCCCCAGCCTGCCTCCCCCACCCCCTGCCCCAGCCTGCCTCCCCCACCCCCTGCCCCAGCCTGCCCTGCCCCAGCGCCCCCCCCTGCCCCCCCCCGGGCCTTCCAGCACCCGCCTTGCGCTCAGCGAAGTAGGCCTTACGGGCCTCCAGCAGCTCCGCCTCGCGCTGCCGCAGCTCCTCCTGCCGCCGCGCCTCCTTGCGGCTCTGAGGCCAGGCAGCAGCAGCAACTTCCCCCACAGCGCCACACTCCCCCAGCCATGCCCACACACACCTGGACCTGGACCTGGACTGCTGGCTGACAGCGGGCGCACCAAGCAGCGCCTAGGGGCCTAGTCAGCCCAGGCGGCTGCCAGGCAGGCTGTGGGGGCAGACAGGGGCCAGAGGGACACCCTCTCCAGCACAGCACAGCCCAGGCCATCCCCCCAAACCCCAGGCCCTGCCACAGCCCTCACCTGCCCCGGTCAGTCCAGCGCCTGCCCCCTCCTGCCCTGGCCCCACCTTAGGATCGAGCTCCTGGGGGGGCGGGTCCGGCTGGGGCGGGGGCGCGGCTGGCGGCAGTGGGGGTCGACCGGGGGGCCCAGCAGCCCCCCCGCCTCCTGAGCCCCACTCTGCCCCTGGGGGGGAGGGGACCCCCAGGCCTGCTGCTGCCCTCTCCCCCCCGGACCAAAGCGCCACCCCTGACCCCCCCAGCCCAGCCTCCCCCCCACCCTGCCAGCCCCCCCCACTGAGGGGCCCCCCGCCCCCCAGGCCTGCTGCCCGAGCTGCGGCCAGGGCGGCCCGCTCCGCCTGGATCACCCTCAGCCGCTCCTTAGCCGCCTCCAGCTCTTCATCCAGCTCGCTGCCCTGCACCCCCCCACTGCTGCTGCCCGGCCCCCCCCCACCCCCCCCAGCCCTGGAGCCAGGGCCAGGGCCATAGTCAGACCCGTTGAGGGAGCGGCGTGAGGGGGGAGGGGCAGCGCCCCCAACAACACTGCCAGCAGCAGGGGCGGCGGCGCTGAGTCGGGTCAGGGGGCCAGCGGGGCTCAGGGACGGGCCGCTGCTGAGCGAATGGATGGGGAGGGGGTGGCGGCGGGGGCAGGGGGGGGCGGCAGGGGGGCGGCTAGCCTGCAGCCGTGCCACCCTCTCCCTGGTGCGGCTCACTGCGTCCTGCAGCCCCCCAGGCACCCGCAGCAGCAGCAGCAGCAGGCACAGCTCAGGGTCAGGCACCCGCAGCAGCAGCAGCAGCAGCAGGCACAGCGCAGGGTCAGGCACCCGCAGCAGCAGCAGCAGCAGCAGGCACAGCGCAGGGTCAGGCACCCGCAGCAGCAGCAGCAGCAGCAGCAGGCACAGCGCAGGGTCAGGCACCCGCAGCAGCAGCAGCAGCAGCAGGCACAGCGCAGGGTCAGGCACCCGCAGCAGCAGCAGCAGCAGCAGGCACAGCGCAGGGTCAGGCACCCGCAGCAGCAGCAGCAGCAGCAGGCACAGCGCAGGGTCAGGCACCCGCAGCAGCAGCAGCAGCAGCAGGCACAGCTCAGGGTCAGGCAGCAGCAGCAGCAGCAGCAGCAGGCACAGCTCAGGGTCAGGCACCCGCAGCAGCAGCAGCAGCAGCAGGCACAGCGCAGGGTCAGGCACCCGCAGCAGCAGCAGCAGCAGCAGGCACAGCGCAGGGTCAGGCACCCGCAGCAGCAGCAGCAGCAGCAGGCACAGCGCAGGGTCAGGCACCCGCAGCAGCAGCAGCAGCAGCAGGCACAGCGCAGGGTCAGGCACCCGCAGCAGCAGCAGCAGCAGCAGGCACAGCGCAGGGTCAGGCACCCGCAGCAGCAGCAGCAGCAGCAGGCACAGCGCAGGGTCAGGCACCCGCAGCAGCAGCAACAGGCACAGCGCAGGGTCAGGCACCCGCAGCAGCAGCAGCAGCAGCAGGCACAGCGCAGGGTCAGGCACCCGCAGCAGCAGCAGCAGCAGCAGGCACAGCGCAGGGTCAGGCACCCGCAGCAGCAGCAGCAGCAGCAGGCACAGCTCAGGGTCAGGCACCCGCAGCAGCAGCAGCAGCAGCAGGCACAGCGCAGGGTCAGGCACCCGCAGCAGCAGCAGCAGCAGCAGGCACAGCGCAGGGTCAGGCACCCGCAGCAGCAGCAGCAGCAGCAGCAGCAGCAGCAGCAGGCACAGCTCAGGGTCAGGCACCCGCAGCAGCAGCAGCAGCAGCAGCAGGCACAGCGCAGGGTCAGGCACCCGCACCCGCAGCAGCAGCAGCAGGCACAGCGCAGGGTCAGGCACCCGCAGCAGCAGCAGCAGCAGCAGGCACAGCGCAGGGTCAGGCACCCGCAGCAGCAGCAGCAGCAGCAGGCACAGCGCAGGGTCAGGCACCCGCAGCAGCAGCAGCAGCAGCAGGCACAGCGCAGGGTCAGGCACCCGCAGCAGCAGCAGCAGCAGCAGGCACAGCGCAGGGTCAGGCACCCGCAGCAGCAGCAGCAGCAGCAGGCACAGCGCAGGGTCAGGCACCCGCAGCAGCAGCAGCAGCAGCAGGCACAGCTCAGGGTCAGGCACCCGCAGCAGCAGCAGCAGCAGCAGGCACAGCTCAGGGTCAGGCACCCGCAGCAGCAGCAGCAGCAGCAGCAGCAGCAGCAGCAGCAGCAGCAGCAGCAGCAGCAGCAGGCACGGCTCAGGGTCAGGCACCCGCAGCAGCAGCAGCAGCAGCAGGCACAGCGCAGGGTCAGGCACCCGCACCCGCAGCAGCAGCAGCAGGCACAGCGCAGGGTCAGGCACCCGCAGCAGCAGCAGCAGCAGCAGGCACAGCTCAGGGTCAGGCACCCGCAGCAGCAGCAGCAGCAGCAGGCACAGCGCAGGGTCAGGCACCCGCAGCAGCAGCAGCAGCAGCAGGCACAGCGCAGGGTCAGGCACCCGCAGCAGCAGCAGCAGCAGCAGGCACAGCGCAGGGTCAGGCACCCGCAGCAGCAGCAGCAGCAGCAGGCACAGCGCAGGGTCAGGCACCCGCAGCAGCAGCAGCAGCAGCAGGCACAGCGCAGGGTCAGGCACCCGCAGCAGCAGCAGCAGCAGCAGGCACAGCGCAGGGTCAGGCACCCGCAGCAGCAGCAGCAGCAGCAGGCACAGCGCAGGGTCAGGCACCCGCAGCAGCAGCAGCAGCAGCAGGCACAGCGCAGGGTCAGGCACCCGCAGCAGCAGCAGCAGCAGCAGGCACAGCGCAGGGTCAGGCACCCGCAGCAGCAGCAGCAGCAGCAGGCACAGCGCAGGGTCAGGCACCCGCAGCAGCAGCAGCAGCAGCAGGCACAGCGCAGGGTCAGGCACCCGCAGCAGCAGCAGCAGCAGCAGGCACAGCGCAGGGTCAGGCACCCGCAGCAGCAGCAGCAGCAGCAGGCACAGCTCAGGGTCAGGCACCCGCAGCAGCAGCAGCAGCAGCAGGCACAGCTCAGGGTCAGGCACCCGCATCAGCAGCAGCAGCAGCAGCAGCAGCAGCAGGCACAGCTCAGGGTCAGGCACCCGCAGCAGCAGCAGCAGCAGCAGGCACAGCTCAGGGTCAGGCACCCGCAGCAGCAGCAGCAGCAGCAGCAGCAGCAGCAGCAGCAGCAGGCACAGCTCAGGGTCAGGCACCCGCAGCAGCAGCAGCAGCAGCAGGCACAGCTCAGGGTCAGGCACCCGCAGCAGCAGCAGCAGCAGCAGGCACAGCGCAGGGTCAGGCACCCGCAGCAGCAGCAGCAGCAGCAGGCACAGCGCAGGGTCAGGCACCCGCAGCAGCAGCAGCAGCAGCAGGCACAGCTCAGGGTCAGGCACCCGCAGCAGCAGCAGCAGCAGCAGGCACAGCTCAGGGTCAGGCACCCGCAGCAGCAGCAGCAGCAGGCACAGCGCAGGGTCAGGCACCCGCAGCAGCAGCAGCAGCAGCAGGCACAGCGCAGGGTCAGGCACCCGCAGCAGCAGCAGCAGCAGCAGGCACAGCGCAGGGTCAGGCACCCGCAGCAGCAGCAGCAGCAGCAGGCACAGCGCAGGGTCAGGCACCCGCAGCAGCAGCAGCAGCAGCAGGCACAGCGCAGGGTCAGGCACCCGCAGCAGCAGCAGCAGCAGCAGGCACAGCGCAGGGTCAGGCACCCGCAGCAGCAGCAGCAGCAGCAGGCACAGCGCAGGGTCAGGCACCCGCAGCAGCAGCAGCAGCAGCAGGCACAGCGCAGGGTCAGGCACACGCAGCAGCAGCAGCAGCAGCAGGCACAGCGCAGGGTCAGGCACCCGCAGCAGCAGCAGCAGCAGCAGGCACAGCGCAGGGTCAGGCACCCGCAGCAGCAGCAGCAGCAGCAGGCACAGCGCAGGGTCAGGCACCCGCAGCAGCAGCAGCAGCAGCAGGCACAGCGCAGGGTCAGGCACCCGCAGCAGCAGCAGCAGCAGCAGGCACAGCGCAGGGTCAGGCACCCGCAGCAGCAGCAGCAGCAGCAGGCACAGCTCAGGGTCAGGCACCCGCAGCAGCAGCAGCAGCAGCAGGCACAGCTCAGGGTCAGGCACCCGCAGCAGCAGCAGCAGCAGCAGGCACAGCTCAGGGTCAGGCACCCGCAGCAGCAGCAGCAGCAGCAGGCACAGCGCAGGGTCAGGCACCCGCAGCAGCAGCAGCAGCAGCAGCAGGCACAGCGCAGGGTCAGGCACCCGCAGCAGCAGCAGCAGCAGCAGGCACAGCTCAGGGTCAGGCACCCGCAGCAGCAGCAGCAGCAGCAGGCACAGCGCAGGGTCAGGCACCCGCAGCAGCAGCAGCAGCAGCAGGCACAGCGCAGGGTCAGGCACCCGCAGCAGCAGCAGCAGCAGCAGGCACAGCGCAGGGTCAGGCACCCGCAGCAGCAGCAGCAGCAGCAGGCACAGCGCAGGGTCAGGCACCCGCAGCAGCAGCAGCAGCAGCAGGCACAGCGCAGGGTCAGGCACCCGCAGCAGCAGCAGCAGCAGCAGGCACAGCGCAGGGTCAGGCACCCGCAGCAGCAGCAGCAGCAGCAGGCACAGCGCAGGGTCAGGCACCCGCAGCAGCAGCAGCAGCAGCAGGCACAGCGCAGGGTCAGGCACCCGCAGCAGCAGCAGCAGCAGCAGGCACAGCGCAGGGTCAGGCACCCGCAGCAGCAGCAGCAGCAGCAGGCACAGCGCAGGGTCAGGCACCCGCAGCAGCAGCAGCAGCAGCAGGCACAGCGCAGGGTCAGGCACCCGCAGCAGCAGCAGCAGCAGCAGGCACAGCGCAGGGTCAGGCACCCGCAGCAGCAGCAGCAGCAGCAGGCACAGCGCAGGGTCAGGCACCCGCAGCAGCAGCAGCAGCAGCAGGCACAGCGCAGGGTCAGGCACCCGCAGCAGCAGCAGCAGCAGCAGGCACAGCGCAGGGTCAGGCACCCGCAGCAGCAGCAGCAGCAGCAGGCACAGCGCAGGGTCAGGCACCCGCAGCAGCAGCAGCAGCAGCAGGCACAGCGCAGGGTCAGGCACCCGCAGCAGCAGCAGCAGCAGCAGGCACAGCGCAGGGTCAGGCACCCGCAGCAGCAGCAGCAGCAGCAGGCACAGCTCAGGGTCAGGCACCCGCAGCAGCAGCAGCAGCAGCAGGCACAACGCAGGGTCAGGCACCCGCAGCAGCAGCAGCAGCAGCAGGCACAGCGCAGGGTCAGGCACCCGCCGCAGCAGCAGCAGCAGCAGGCACAGCGCAGGGTCAGGCACCCGCAGCAGCAGCAGCAGCAGCAGGCACAGCGCAGGGTCAGGCACCCGCAGCAGCAGCAGCAGCAGCAGGCACAGCGCAGGGTCAGGCACCCGCAGCAGCAGCAGCAGCAGCAGGCACAGCGCAGGGTCAGGCACCCGCAGCAGCAGCAGCAGCAGCAGGCATCCCGCCCCGTCGTGCGGTTAGTGGCTCAGTTGGTAAACGGCATCGGCTAACAACTGAGAGGTCGCAAGATCAAACCACAACGACGGAATTGTTCCCAATGCGAAAAGGGGTATGTCCCCCTCCGGGCTAGGGCGGCCATCTTGTCAACGGAGCAAATAAAGAAGTCCAGTCACGCTCCCTCCGGGGAGAGTAGTTCTTTCTTTCTTTCTTTCTAGCAGCAGCAGGCACAGCGCAGGGTCAGGCACCCGCAGCAGCAGCAGCAGCAGCAGGCACAGCGCAGGGTCAGGCACCCGCAGCAGCAGCAGCAGCAGCAGGCACAGCGCAGGGTCAGGCACCCGCAGCAGCAGCAGCAGCAGCAGGCACAGCGCAGGGTCAGGCACCCGCAGCAGCAGCAGCAGCAGCAGGCACAGCGCAGGGTCAGGCACCCGCAGCAGCAGCAGCAGCAGCAGGCACAGCGCAGGGTCAGGCACCCGCAGAAGCAGCAGCAGCAGCAGGCACAGCTCAGGGTCAGGCACCCGCAGCAGCAGCAGCAGCAGCAGGCACAGCGCAGGGTCAGGCACCCGCAGCAGCAGCAGCAGCAGCAGGCACAGCGCAGGGTCAGGCACCCGCAGCAGCAGCAGCAGCAGCAGGCACAGCGCAGGGTCAGGCACCCGCAGCAGCAGCAGCAGCAGCAGGCACAGCGCAGGGTCAGGCACCCGCAGCAGCAGCAGCAGCAGCAGGCACAGCTCAGGGTCAGGCACCCGCAGCAGCAGCAGCAGCAGCAGGCACAACGCAAGGTCAGGCACCCGCAGCAGCAGCAGCAGCAGCAGGCACAGCGCAGGGTCAGGCACCCGCCGCAGCAGCAGCAGCAGCAGCAGGCACAGCGCAGGGTCAGGCACCCGCAGCAGCAGCAGCAGCAGCAGGCACAGCTCAGGGTCAGGCACCCGCAGCAGCAGCAGCAGCAGCAGGCACAACGCAGGGTCAGGCACCCGCAGCAGCAGCAGCAGCAGCAGGCACAGCGCAGGGTCAGGCACCCGCAGCAGCAGCAGCAGCAGCAGGCACAGCGCAGGGTCAGGCACCCGCAGCAGCAGCAGCAGCAGCAGGCACAGCGCAGGGTCAGGCACCCGCAGCAGCAGCAGCAGCAGCAGGCACAGCGCAGGGTCAGGCACCCGCAGCAGCAGCAGCAGCAGCAGGCACAGCGCAGGGTCAGGCACCCGCAGCAGCAGCAGCAGCAGCAGGCACAGCGCAGGGTCAGGCACCCGCAGCAGCAGCAGCAGCAGCAGGCACAGCGCAGGGTCAGGCACCCGCCGCAGCAGCAGCAGCAGCAGGCACAGCGCAGGGTCAGGCACCCGCAGCAGCAGAAGCAGCAGCAGGCACAGCGCAGGGTCAGGCACCCGCAGCAGCAGCAGCAGCAGCAGGCACAGCGCAGGGTCAGGCACCCGCAGCAGCAGCAGCAGCAGCAGGCACAGCGCAGGGTCAGGCACCCGCAGCAGCAGCAGCAGCAGCAGGCACAGCGCAGGGTCAGGCACCCGCAGCAGCAGCAGCAGCAGCAGGCACAGCGCAGGGTCAGGCACCCGCAGCAGCAGCAGCAGCAGCAGGCACAGCGCAGGGTCAGGCACCCGCAGCAGCAGCAGCAGCAGCAGGCAGGGCGCAGGGTCAGCCGTGTGTGTGGGCAGAGTGAGAGGGCAGGCAGCAGCTGGGGCTTGACAGCAGGGGGTAGGGGGAGGAAGGGCCAGTGGGGGGGTAGGGGGAGGTAGGGCCTGCGCCTGACCTTGAGCCAGGGCAGCTTCAGGATGGCTTCTGGTGACGGGCGCTGCTTGGGCTGCCTGGCCAGCAAATTCTTGGTCAGCTCGCGCAGCTCAGGGCTGTACTGCAGGGTCAGCAGCAGCAGCAGCAGCAGCAGGGTTGGGCAGCAGGGTTGGGCAGCAGCAGCTGGGCTTGTGTGCAACAACAAAAGAGGCTTGGCAGCGTGGGCTGTAACAACCAGGCAGCGAAGCAAAGCAGCAACAAAAGAGCAGCAGCAGCAGTGGGCTTGAGGATGGGGGGGGGGGGTGAAGCGTGTGTGTGTGTATGTGGGCTGCATCATGGCCCTGTGGTCCTGCCTGCCTGCCTGCCTGCCTGCCTGCCTGCCTGCCTGCCTGCCTGCCTGCCTGCCTGCCTGCCTGCTTGCCTGCCTCACCTGAGGTGGTATGGGCAGGTGCTCCCCCCGCATGATCTTGACCACCAGGCTGCTCATGTCCCGCGCATCAAAGGCGTGGCGCAGGCTCATCATCTCATACAGGCAGCAGCCCAGGGACCACAGGTCACTCTTGTAGTCATAGGGCAGGTTGGACATCACCTCGGGTGACCTGCAGCCAGCAGCGGGGCCAGCAGGACAAGCAGCAACAGGGGCGGCTGCAGGTGGTTACGGGTGGTTACAGGTGGTTACAGGTGGTTACAGGTGGTACAGGCACGGCAGAGACAGTAGGTGGTAGCAGTGGTGGTAGCAGGTGGCAGCAGCAGCAGCAGCAGCAGCAGCAGCAGCAGACGCAGCAGCAGCAGCAGCAGACGCAGCAGCAGTGGGAGGCGCAGCCAGCCGTGGGGTCTGCAGGCCGCTCCACGAGCTAAGCAGGCTCTTGAGCCTTGGCAAGCGCTGAGCCATGACAGTGGAGCTCTGGGCCTACTGGCTGCATGGTACCACAAGTAACAGACCATAATGCCAGTGTAGAGTGGACATGAGAAGACGTGTTTGGTTATGTTAGGAAACCTCACTCCAGTGTGACAGGAATGGGCTTTGAGTCCAGGGGCTGGCTAGCAGCAGCAGCACCAACAACAGGAAACGTGAAGGCGTCACTTGTCCTAGGCCTGCCAGCCTCCAGTTGCCTGAGGGCTGCATGACACCTTGACGTCCCAGGCGCCGCCAGGACGTGACGTCACTTCAGTCCAGTCCAGAGGCTAGCATACCCCCGCCATGAGCAAGCGCCCTAGGCTGGCCTGCCAGTTCCCAGTTGTCTGAGGGCTGCTGCTTGCGCCTGAGGGTGCGAGGGCACTGCTGGGGTCGCCCCGCAGTGGCCTGCCAGTGGCCTGGCTCCTGTGGCTGCCTGCCTGAGGGCTGACTGCACCTGCCTGGGGCCTCCAAGGGCCGAGTGAGGGCTGGCTGGACCCAGTGAGCTGAGCTGAGCTGAGCTGAGCTGAGCTGAGCTGAGCTGAGCTGAGCTGAGCTGAGCTGGGCCCAGTGAGACTGGGCCCAGTGGTGGCTGCTGGCTCACATGTAGTAAGGGGTGCCGATGATGGTGCTGGCCAGGTCCATTGCGCTGCTCAGCGGCCGGCTGACGCCAAAGTCACCCAGCACCAACATGCCGTCCCTGCACCACCACCACCACCACCACCACCACCATCAATGACCAGCCACTGGCAACAACACCATCACCACCACCATCACCACCACCATCACCACCTTCATTGACCAGCCACCACCCCCACCATCATTGACAAGCCGCTGGCACGGGCAGCAGGCAGCAAGAGGGGGTGAAGCAGGCAGGCAGGCAGGCAGGGGGCGGGTCCAGCAGCAGCTGTGTGCGGTTACCTTGCGACAAATAGGTTTTGAGTTTTCAGGTCACGATGCAGGATGCTGTGGGAGTGGACGTACTGCACCGCCAGCACCACCTGGGAAGATAGGCAGGCGCTGTTATTAGGCAGGCGCTGTTATTAGGCAGGCGCTGTTATTAGGCAGGCGCTGTTATTAGGCAGGCGCTGTTATTAGGCAGGCGCTGTTATTAGGCAGGCGCTGTTATTAGGCAGGCGCTGTTATTAGGCAGGCGCTGTTATTAGGCAGGCGCTGTTATTAGGCAGGCGCTGTTATTAGGCAGGCGCTGTTATTAGGCAGGCGCTGTTATTAGGCAGGCAGGCAGGCAGGCAGGCAGGCAGGCAGGCAGGCAGGCAGGCAGGCAGGCAGGCAGGCAGGCAGGCAGGCAGGCAGGCAGGCAGGCAGGCAGGCAGACAGGCAGGCAGGCAGGTGACATCCTGTCAGCGCCCACAGTCGCCAGGCAGCCGAGCAGCCGGCTAGCCCATCTGGCCTACCCCCCACTCTGTCCCCCAATGGCAAGCGCAAGGTCAGGGCTGCTGTGCGTTGGGTTGGGTTGGGCTGGGCTGGGCTGGGCTGGGTTGGGTTGGGTTGGGTTGGGTTGGGTTGGGTTGGGTTGGGTTGGGTTGGGTTGGGTTGGGTTGGGTTGGGTTGGGTTGGGTTGGGTTGGGCTGGGTTGGGCTGGGTTGGGTTGGGTTGGGTTGGGTTGGGTTGGGTTGGGTTGGGTTGGGTTGGGTTGGGTTGGGTTGGGTTGGGTTGGGTTGGGTTGGGTTGGGTTGGGTTGGGTGGGGTGGGGTGAAGTGGGGTGGGGTGGGGTGAGGTAGGGCGCTCTTACCTGCACAAACCACTCCAGGATCTGTGGCTCCAGTAGAGGTGCCTTGCGGGCCCTCAGCAGGCTGCAGGCAGGGCAGGGCAGACAGGCAGGCAGAGCAGGGCACGCGGGTGAGGTCACAGAAGGCAGGGGAAGAGACTAATCATGCTGGCTTCCCATCCACATACGTCATCAAGCCAGGGCTCCTACCCTCAAGCTTTGAGCTTGACCTTACTTTGGCGACATCTGCAGAAAAATGCAGGTCCAATGCTTTTCATAGTGCGATGCGCGCTTGCGTAATTTGCAAAGTATATGGCATTCCATAGCAATAGCCATGTAGTGCTGGCGATGCACATGGTGTCAAACGTGAGGGAGGGAGGGAAACAGGCACTGGCTGCGGAGAGTTGAGCCACCCCACCGACCACTGCTGCTGCTACTACAGTTACGGCAGCTGGTCTGCGGCAGCCCCATGACGCATGATGCTGACATTGCCTGATGCACCTGCCAGACTCATGACATGCTGCTGCCCCATGTAGTTGCCTGCAGCGGGCTAAAGTGCCGTGTCGTGACCTGCTGCTCGCCCTTTCCATCGTTCCAATGTGCCCAGCAACCCAGTGCCTGCCATGCTGTCCCCCTGACCAGTGCTGCTGCCCAGGCCTGACACAGCTGCTGCCCACCTCTGCCAGCCTGCCCCTGATCTTCTCTGCAGCAGTACAGCAGTACAGCAGTACAGGTGAGGAACGCACCTCAATGTACCAGTGCCGTGTCACCCCTGCCCTGCCCTGCCCTGCCCTGCTTGCCTGTACAGGTCGCCTGACTCTGCGTACTCTGTGATGATGCACAGGTGCCCCTTGTACATGAAGTGGTCGACCAGCCTGCAGCAGCACAGCACAGCCCACATCAGCCCTGGTGACCCTCCGCTGACACGCAGGCTGCCCAGGGCCAAGGTGCTGGTGCTGGGAACACAACCAGCATTGGATGTTACTGACAGAACTTGCACATGAGGTACGAGGGCAGCAGCTTGAATATTCATGTGCTATTACCAGTTGTGGTGTGTCCTCTGCTGGTCTCTGACATTCATGCTCCATGGTTGGCACCGCCCTTTGGTCGGAGTGCCCTTTGGGAGTGTGAGAGTGAGTGACATCGCCTCCTGGGTATAAGTAGGTATCAGCAGGTGTTAGCTGATATGAGCCTAGTGGCGCAATGCCTCCGAGGAAGCGGCCCAGTGCCGCGGAGCAAGAGCCGCTTCCGATTGAAAGCCCGCGAAAACAAGGTTCGTCGTAGTCGTGGTGTGGTCCGCTGCAACTGTGCAGTCCAGTGAGCTCCGCACTGCTCACATCGCTGCTGTTCATGCCAGCGCAGGTCCTAGCACCCCTCCAGGCAAACAACGCGAGGAGCGAAGGGCTGAATGGAAAACCCAGCGCCGACAGGTGCGCACGGGGGCGCATACCGCCTTGTCTGCCCCCGCACTGTTTGTGTCCCCGCACCGCACCACCCGGGTCAGCTCAGCTGTGAATGGCCAGCAGCCCTGTGAGAGGCAGCTGAACAAGCGCAGGGCCACCAGGCCTGCAGGCTGGAAGCCCCCAGCAGGGCAGGTGGAACCACGCCTGCTGCGCCCAGCCTGGAGCCAGCAGCGTGACCAGCCAGTGCGGGGCATGATGTGGTGCCCAGTAGTGGCCCCCCGCAAGCCCCCACAGGCCCCACGCAGCAGCCAGGCAGCCACACAGGCAGCAGCTCAGAGCCTGGGCCCAGCACTCCCCTGCCAGCCAAGCGCAGCAAGCGCACCAAGGCTGAGCCAGAGGCAGCTGAGCCCAGCCAGCCCACCAAGGGCAAAGGCAAGGCCCAGGGCAAGGCTCCCAAAGCCAAGCCAGCACCGCAGCCAGGCAGGTGGGTAGACAGGGACTGCAACGCAGCGCTGAACATGCACCGTATTGGGGAGAGCAAGTGGCGCCCACTGGAGCTGTGCTTCTGGCCAGACCAGGGAGCGCTGCCAGCCAAGGGCAAGGAGTACCCTGGCTTGGGGTACAAGCGGCTGAGAGACAAGCCACCCAAGGCACAGCAGCAGCAGCCTGCTGTGGCACAGTAGTGTGTGCCCCCCCCCCCCACTTGAAGCTGTCATCAGCTTACAATCAGTGCATGTTTTGTCATGCCAACTCTACGGTGTAGCCCTGTCACAGGGGTCAGGCAATGCTGTAGGTGGTAGGCGACCGTGACCATGTGTATGCCATGTATAGGCCATGAGCACGCCATGCGATGGGAACTCCACAGATAAAACACTGTTTTGCAGTGGTTCACAATTAGTGTGCTCGAGTGCAATGAAGGCTCAAGGTTGAGGGCCAAAGTGCTGGTGCTGGGAACAAGTGCTGGGAACAAGGTTGGCAGGCTGTGCCACTCAGGGTCAGGGTGAACATTACATGAGCACAGGCTAGGCAGGGCAGGATGTGGCAGGGCAGGGCTAGAAGGCTGAGGCAGGGGCCGAGGCAGGGGCTAGGCCAAGGGTCAGAGTCAGGGTCAAGGTCAAGGTCAGGGTCAAGGTCAGGGTCAAGGTCAGGGGCATACGGCAGGGGCAGGGGCACAGGGCAGGGTCAGGGGCATAGGGCAGGGTCAGGGGCCTAGGGCAGGGTCAGGGTCAGGGGCCTAGGGCAGGGGCAGCATACCTGAGCACCAAGGGGTGGTTAAGCTGGGCGAGCACCGCCACCTCTAACATGGCCTGCTGCGTCTCCTTCTCATTGTCTTCATCAATCTTCACCTGCAGCCAGCATCCTACCAGTTTGGTCGCCAACTGCAAGAGCAGCTAGATTGACCTGTGAGCATGAGCACAGCTGGTCAACAAGTGCCACATTGTGCTTGTCAGGGGAGCTGCACCCTGCCTTACTGCACCCCTGTCTTGCTGAACCAGCTGTGCTTGCTGCACCTTCTTCAGCACCAGCTGCTGTCCAGGATCATGCTTTGTGGTGATGAGGTAGGCTGAGCCGTAGGTTCCTACGCCCAGACGCTTGACCACTGTGTATGCCTCCATGGTGGCTGAGCTTGCTATCACCCAGGCCTTCTTGTGTCACTGCACTGCGTTGTAGCTGATGTAGTGGCGTGCTGACATCCATAACGCTGGGGACCAGGGTGGCTCAACGCAGCTTCTTCGCTGACATTGGTACGGTTGCGCATGAATGAATGCGTATTAGGTTACGTGGCAGAGGCTGCCTGCTAAACAGCACGACGCGGCATACATGTGAGCACAACAGCCTGTGCAAGCATCACACACTCAGGTTTGAATTGGGTTACTGCGTTGTACAGCGCGAAGCCTCTCCGTACGTGAGGTAGGCATTTGATCGCTCTGGCACTTACGGGATTATACCTGTCAGAACATCTGCTGTGTACCAATCGGCGACTGCTACCATATCTAATGTGTCAAGATGCGGCAGACTACACGAAAGTCCATTGCAGGGACAAGACTCGTCAGGCTTAGAGCCTCAGGCGCAGTGTAATGGAGTTGCGTAGATTTGGTGATGCAGCAATCACCATGACAGTTGGCAGTCTGGTCTAGCGGTCAGGCAATATGCTAATGGCTTGCTGCAGGGAGTAGCTCTGAGGCTGTAGCAGCCTGGGGCCACACAGCCCAGCAAAACAGCGATACTGTGCATGGCATGAGCAGTATGCCTACATTGCAGATAGGACAGGACAGTACATCATTGTGGGGCATGTCTGTCATACCACCATTGTCAGGCTTTGGGCAACCACAGCTTCACAACTTAGCGACAAATCACAACCCTTAGCGCTGTTAGGCACATGTTGGCCGCAATGGGGGTGAGGAAGATTGTTGCTTGCCCCACACCCTGGGCACCTCCTGCACCCTACACTTCAGGGTCGGGGGGAGTGTGACCCCTTGAGCTATGAGTCGCAGAGATGGTGTCTTGGTGACTCATCTGCGTTCTGCCTTTGTAACCCGCTGCTGCTGGTGCAAGCAACAAGGTGCGGCACCCACCTGACCAGATGGCTGGTAGAGGCCGGCAAGGGCCGAGAAGGGCTGGCAGGTAAGGGGGTATGGATTGGGTCAGGGTTGGGGTCCTGCCTGGTGTGTGCGTGTCATGTGAGCTGCACCTGCCGCCTGACCGGCCTAGTCCCGCAGCCAGGGTGGGTGGAAGGCCAATGCGGTGCGGGAGGGGTTTTGCAAGGTGGTGGAGCAGCCTAGCAGGCCCAGCATGGATACCAGGCTTCACAGGCTGGTGATCGTGGATGAGATCCGCACCAGCCGTGTCAGCTCATCTGTGCACGCCCGCCAGCCATGTGAGCTGCACTTGCCGCCTGACCGGCCTAGGCCTGCAGACTGGGTACCCTTAGTATGCCAGGTCAAGCAGCGGCTTGTGCGCATAGTCTGGAGCCAGCGGCATGCTAAGTGTGTGCGGGGCCTGAAGTGGTGCCATGAGGTGCCGCCCAACCCCCCTCCCCCTCCCCCAGCTCCGCACCACCCTGCCCCTACCCAGGACCCTCCCCCTGCCCCAGCTCAGGCCCAGCCCCCTTCCCCTGCCCAGGACCAGCCCCCTGCCCAGCCCCCACCTGGCCCAGTGCAACGACCCCAGGCCCCCCCATGGGGGAGGTGGCTGGACCGGGACACCAACCCCTGCCTCAACTTCCAGCGTTTTGGGGAGAGCAAGCAGTGCCCCCTGGAGCTGTGCAGCTGGAAGGACCTGAAGGCTCTGCCCCCCGTTGGCAAGGAGTACCAGCAGGCCTACAAGCTGGTCAATGACCGGCTGCCCAAGGTCAAGCAGCGGCTACACCGGGCTGCAGACTACCGCGCGTGGTATTGACGGCCGGGCCCGCAACAATGCATAGGCCCTAGTAGTTTGCACAGGCTGTTAGCCTTTCAAGTGGTCATGGGGCAAGTGGTCATGGGGTTTGCCCACAAACGGGCCATCGATGTGGGGTTTGCAGTCATTAAGGGTGCGACCGAGGATGCTTCAACTTGTTTGGAGTAGCTGAGTGAGATTACCCACAGTCAAACATGTTGTTCCTTGTTGAATGGGTTTTGTTTGCCTGGTGAGTGTGTGTGGGTAATGGGCAGTGTGGTGAAATGGGCATTGGGGTGAGCGGGCAGGCTTTTGGGCAGGCAGGAGACCGTGAGGTGTCATGGGGTCAGCAGCAGGCGGGGGACGGAACCAACGTAGACTGATGTGTGACGTCTCAGCTGCTGCTGGTGGAAGCAGGAGAGAGCGGGACTGCTGGTCTCTGTTGGTCTCTGACATTCATGCTGCATGGTGCCGCCCTCGTGCCCTTTGGAAGTGCCCTTTGGGAGTGCGAGAGTGAGTGACATCGTCTCCTGGGTATACGTAGTAGGTATCAACAGGTGTTTGCTGATATGAGCCTAGTGGCGACCGGACACTGGAGCAGTTCTTCAAGAAGGTGAGGGTGGGTAGGAGAGAGGAAGGTTAAGGGACTGGGAGGTGGTGGGTTGGTATGAAGTGAGCATGAAGAATATGTCAGCCATCATGTGTGTGCCTCGTGTGCATGGCCGCAGTTGGAGGAGGACATGGCAGAGGTGTCCATGGAGCGCCATGGGCATGCCAAGCACCTGGTGGTGTTCTTTGGAGCAGCTAGCATTGGCACTGGGGGTGGGTGGGGTGCTGATGCAGTTCTGCGGGCCTGCTGCAAGGTGGTGTGCAGGCCCAGGGGGACAGACCAGCGGCGGGGTAGGGTGGTGCTTGTGGATGAGCACCGCACCACCCGGATCAGCTCAGTTGTGAATGGCCAGCAGCCCTGTGAGAGGCAGCTGAACAAGCGCAGGGCCACCAGGCCTGCAGGCTGGAAGCCCCCAGCAGGGCAGGTGGAACCACGCCTGCTGCGCCCAGCCTGGAGCCAGCAGCGTGACCAGCCAGTGCGGGGCATGATGTGGTGCCCAGTAGTGGCCCCCCGCAAGCCCCCACAGGCCCCACGCAGCAGCCAGGCAGCCACACAGGCAGCAGCCTCAGAGCCTGGGCCCAGCACTCCCCTGCCAGCCAAGCGCAGCAAGCGCACCAAGGCTGAGCCAGAGGCAGCTGAGCCCAGCCAGCCCACCAAGGGCAAAGGCAAGGCCCAGGGCAAGGCTGCCAAAGCCAAGCCAGCACCGCAGCCAGGCAGGTGGGTAGACAGGGACTGCAACGCAGCGCTGAACATGCAGCGTATTGGGAGAGCAAGTGGCGCCCACTGGAGCTGTGCTTCTGGCCAGACCAGGGAGCGCTGCCAGCCAAGGGCAAGGAGTACCCTGGCCTGGGGTACAAGCGGCTGCGAGACAAGCCATCCACGGCCCAGCAGCAGCAGCCTGCTGTGGCACAGTAGTGTGTGCCCCCCCCCCCCCACTTGAAGCTGTCATCAGCTTACAATCAGTGCATGTTTTGTCATGCCAACTCTACGGTGTAGCCCTGTCACCGGGGTCAGGCAATGCTGCAGGTGGTAGGCGACCATGACCATGTGTATGCCATGTATAGGCCATGAGCATGCCATGTGATGGGAACTCCACACAGATGAAACACTGTTTTGTAGTGGTTCACAACTAGTGTGTTCGACTGCAATGAAGGCTCAAGGTTGAGGGCCAAGGTGCTGGTGGGAGCAGCAAAGGTTGAGGGCCAAGGTGCTGGTGGGCCCTGCCTCACCAGCTGGCCCAATGGTGTGCAAAATACCAACCTGGCCACATAGCTGCTCAAGCACGATGGCATTCACTACGATGGGCTATGTGCTTGCGCTTAATGATGTGTTATGTGGTACTTCCGCAAAACTGCGCATGCAATGATGAAAGCTTGCCGCACTTCCACTCGGGCGCTCCCAACATGGGGTTGGTAATATGCATGCAAGTACTCTCTCAATAGTGCATCGTTTTCGATAGCGTTTATCACATTGGTATCTGCAAAGCAATGCGCATCATTTGACCATCAGCGCAAGCCATTGGAGTCTTTGCTCGCGTACTGCCACATGTGCCCGCGAACAAATAACAGCGGCGAGACGGGTATCCTTGGGACGGTGAGCCACATCCCTGTGGCGCCATCTATCTGGCGCAGTGAGCGGGTTGTGCACACATGGAATGTCCGGCAAACACCCAACGCGATGCCTGCCGGGCGTGCAGGGCACCTAGACGGGGTGATTGAAGCATATGTTCATACTCCCTTCCGTCGAATACACCATTTGGGTCGGCGCACACTAAGGTATCACCGGGTTACACCCCCCCTCCTCTACTGTGTCATCCACTGTATTGCACCCGCTGCACTCACAAGAAAATGGCTATGAAATGTTTGTTCTTGACCCCTTGGCGCTTTTGTTAAAACAAACCGCACGTTAAACAGCCCAGGCCTCTATCAGTTTCACATCTTCAAAGTGACATCATGTTCTCCAAGCAGAATCAGGGCCACGGGGCTGTGGGGGTGGCAGTTGAGCTATGAAACTTTGCACGCAGGTGGATGGCATGTAGGGGAGTGTAACTCTCAGAGGAGCCGAGTCCAAACTCGGTCATGGTGTGGAGTTGTGCGACTGACTGCATGGCTCTGGCCCTGAGATCGGCTAAGGGAGTTGGGGGTCACAGACCAAAGTGAGCTTTTGGCTTAGCTGAGTATGAGCGTTTGTAACAATGTCTAAAAGGAGCGTAACCTAGTAAGTAGCATGCTGTAAGTCCCAATGGTCGAGCTGTGGCATTGCCCTCTAGGTAAGGGGGGGAGGTGGGCTCATTGCCACATCGCCGCAACCGCTTTCCGATCCGACTGCTGCTGCCGACGCGCATGCGCATGTAGAGCAGCCTAAGCGACGAAGGCGGTCGCAGCGATGACGGCATGCCCCGCAACGGCCCAAATTTGAATCACTAACTATGACGCTTTGTTGTGCACGGCCTACTCGGTGTATGTTTATTCTGGATGGGTGAAAGGTAGCTGGCTGGGTTGGCTACATACTGAGCCAGCTAGCATTAAATTTGGCGCAGCGAGTGCAGAGTTACAGCCGTCCTACTACCAGGGGTCGGTTTACTGCCATTTTTTGAATGTTGGGGGCGCCTGACTTCCACCCTCGCCATCGGTCATCGCATCATGAACCCAGAGTCTGGCAGAGGAGAACCTCAGGCCCAAGAGCTGCCGACGTTGTCGAGGGAAGAGCGCGCGCCGTTTTCAAGAAAGTATTACAAGCGCCATCGCATTGCCACCCGCCTAATAGTGCTGGGCATCGCGGGCAGCTGCCTCTTGTACGACTGGGAGAGCTACTTAGGTACTGACGAGCACATCTTCAAGAGCATCCGCCCAGCTGCGCGCCGCACACTTGACTGGATGTGGGGTGTTGAGCCCCCGCTTCGTACACCGCACCAACAGCAGTAGTGCGCGCAAAGCTGAGCCATGGTTCCAGCAGCAGCAGCTGCAGCCGCTGGCGACGGTCTCCCTACGAGCTTGTCCCTGCCAACACCAGGCAGCGCTAGTTCTGCGTACAGCTTGCAGCCCACCCCCTCCCCACCGCTGCCAGTGCTCCTCTCCTCCTCCACCTCTTCCTTCACAGTGCGCGCCTCTGCAGCCCCATTCATCCCCCGCACTGCTAGGGCAGCACAAGCATCTCCAGCTGTGGAGCTGGCTGCAGCTGTGGGTCCAGGGACAGGAGCAGCCGCTGCAGCTGTGAGTCCAGGAACAGGAGCAGCCGCAGCATCATGGGCAGTGCATGAAACAGGTGGACAGACAGGGAGAGGCGTGGGGGTGGGGCCAGGCAACGGGGCAGCAGCAGCAGCACCAGGTCCTGGTGTGACTCAGACCCCAGGAGGTGGGGAGGCTCACTCCCTCACTCATGCAGGCGCCTTGCCTTGGTCATCAGAGCAGCAGCAGGCTGAGACAGGTGATGGGCTGCAGCAGGCTTGGTGTGGCTGGGCTGAGGCGGCGGCAGCAGATGGGCAGCATGAGGACTGGGCTGAGACGGGGTGGGAGGGCTGGGGCTGGGGTGAGCAAGCAGCTTGGGAGTGGTCGGGGCAGGAGGGTGTGGGAGCTTGGGAAGCTGGGGAGGAGGTGGGGTTGGGAGAGGAGGCTGGAGCCTGGCCTGCCCCTGGCCTTGACGGCAGCTGGGGTGTGACAGGGGTTGGGGCTATGGCGCAGACTGCTTGCCCTGGGCTGGCAGGCGCGCAGGCTGAGGAGCTGCTGGCGGTGCTGTTCCCAGCGTATGACGCAGGGCTGCTGGGCGCGCTGCTGGCGGTGCATGGGGGGAGTCTTGAGGCCTGCGTCAGGGAGCTGGAGGCGTTGGAGCAGCCCGGGGGGCGGCAGCAGGGGCTGGCAGGGCGCCAGGGACCAGGGGGAGTCAGGGGCAGTGCTGGGGGGGTGAAGGGAGGTCAGCAGCAGGGTGGAGGAGGGGCCCTACAGCCAAAGCTGCAGGGGGAGGGGCGTGATGCAGAGCGGCAGGGGGGATGGCCAGCTGACCCTCAGCGACTGGACCTGCAGGACCTGGCTGCCTTCCCTAGCCTCACCCTGGCTGCGTGCTCCCCCGCAGCCACCAGCCATGGCTCAGGCAGTAAGGTGCAAGGGGCTGGAGGGCCGCCTGGCACTGCCACAGCGGCAGGGCCATGGCCTGCTGCTTCGTATCGCCCTCGCCCCGCTGACTGCCCTGGCGCAGCCGCCCCTAGCCACACCCAAGCTGGTGGCAAGGCTGCCGGGGTCCCAGCCCCCTCCCCTTCCTGGGCTGCTGCTGCCGCTGCTGCTGCTGCTAGGCCCACCACCCAGCCACCTGCCCCAGCCAGCACTGTAGCAGGAGGCCGGGCAGGGGCCACCGCTGGGTCTGGCAGGGCCACGGGGCAGGGCAGTGAGGCGGGCCGGCTGCGGTCAGCGGTGCCCTGGGTGGCCACAGGGGCGGCGGTGACGGCGCAGTACAAGGCAGCCAGGGCAGAGGCCAGCCAGTGGGCGCGTGCCCGCAACGTGTGTTATCAGCAGGTTTGTGGGGGAGGGGCAGGGGCAGGGGGACGTGAGAGGGGCTGGTCAGGGTGTGGGCAGGAGGAGCCCCTGCAAAAGGAGTTGGTTAAGTAAGGGAGGAGAGTGAGGGGGGAGACGAGCCGTTGGTGGAAGGTGCAAGGAAGCTGCATAGATGGCTAGGCCGGCCTAGACCCATGCAAACTCTCCAGCAGTGCTCAGCAGGCCCTCCTTGCCTCACCTCCTTGAGCCATGGCTAATGCTTCACTGAGCTGTGTCCTGCATCACTTTCGGTCAGGGCAGCTAGGCAGAGTCCAGGTGCTTGAGGCACCTCAGCCTGCTGGCCTATGCTTGTTCAGGCCACGCTGGCGTTCCTGGCTGGCGACAAAGCACGTGCCAAAGAGCTTTCGCGCAGCGGCAAAGGGCACACGGAGAAGATGTGGGCGGCACACGAGGAGGCCGCCCGCCTCATCCTGGAAGCCAGGAACCCCGGTCTCCGAGTGCCTGGCTTGGGCGCAGTGGCAAGCGAGCGCTCCGTGCCCTCCGTGCCCACGTCGCTCCGGTCAGCTGCCGGCGATCCGCCGGGAGTGCGGCGCCAGCCAGCGCACAGGACGTGTGAGGCGGATCCAACGTTCCTTGACCTGCATGGTCTACATGTCTCAGAGGCGGTCGCCGCCCTCGAGGCGGTTGTCACTCAACGTAGGGCAAGTGCCGCGGACGGGGGGGCGCGAGGAGCGGCACGGCTCACGGTGTTGACCGGGACCGGACACCACTCTGAAGGACCGCATGGCCTGTCCAGGCTTCCACAAGCCGTGGCAAAGTTTCTGGCTGCACGTGGTTTGCGCAGTCGAGAAGTACAACCGGGCTTGATTGAGATCGATATCGATTTGATGTGATGAGCATGTTTAAGGCGTTGGAGCTCGACGTCTAGTCATCGTGTTGCTCAGCAACATATCACTTCTAAGCAATCAGGGTGCTACTGCTGCCTCTGCCACCACTTGCGCCCCAGTTTTGTAACGCAGTCGTACCCAAAAGCTTGTGACCCGCTGGCTAATCAGACAGGGCCCGCATGTACTATGGTTAGCCCCAATGCGGTGGCACATGCCAGGCGCCATATCCGGCTGTCTCTCAGGGCCAGGGCCAGGGCCAGGGCCAGGGCCAGGGCCAGGGCCAGGGCCAGGGCCAGGGCCAGGGCCAGGGCCAGGGCCAGGGCCAGGGCCAGGGCCAGGGCCAGGGCCAGAACTAGGGCCAGGGTCAGAGCCAGGGCCAGGGCCAGGGCCAGAACTAGGGCCAGGGTCAGGGTTAGGTCTCTTAGGCCTGTGATTGTTGCGGGTATTGTTGCGGGCACGGTTATTTTGCGCCCCAATCATTCCAGCCCATGGCGAACTAGATTTCGGCAGGGTCGACAGCGTCAAGCAGGGAAGGCGCATCGGTAAGTGCCATATGCGGCAGGCATCCTTGCGACAGGCACCGAATCATTGCCGTTTGGTTCCGTAACTCGTAGGGAGCCTGCAGAGATGTCTCGAGCAATGGCCATTATGCGGGCTCTGCAGCGGCTGCCAGGTAGGAGTTTGGTAATCGCCACTGGTCCCAAGCCCTTTTGATCAACTTCACGGCTTCTGCTGCACATCGGGTATACCTCACGGGTTCAGCAGCTGATTGGTCTGAGCTGTATGCTGCCCCAGGCCAGGCTACTTGCAGCGCTGCATTTTCGATGCAGCATTGGTTTCGCGTAGCCCTCCGACGCCACTCTGCTTGCTTGCTATCGCAGCCGCTGCTTTCCCTGAGGCGACTATGGTAGCACGCGCCGCGCTCTCCTGTGGAACTTTGAGCAATGTCACGAACGATGTTCAGGGGTCAGTGGCTTGTTGACCAGCTGGCTTGCTGTTGTAAGCCAGCCCTTCAAGCCATGACCTGCACTGCCGCACAGGGCCTACAAGGGCTTTTCCGCTGGTATCAGGCCCCAGGTACGTAAGATGCAACGCCGCTGTTGCGCACGCCTGTCAAATGTCCTGGTTGCCGACAGGGAATGCATGCGTTGCTGCAGATGCCTTCTTTGAGCTTCGCGTCCCAGATGCACTCCCTGACTCGCAAGGACGACGAGCAGAGCCGGACACAACCGTTGCTGGCTGAGGTGCCGAAAGCGGCTTCTGTGCTGTCACTGCTGCCCCCACGACCCGGGTGCGAGCCATGTGTCATGACCCCCTTTCGCCCTCATGGCATGCAGACCGGCTCTTCCATCAATGAATGCCATATGCTATGTTCTCAGGAGCTCTGCTGCTGCACGTCGTGGCATGGCCACAGCTGAAGGGCATGGTCATGGTCTTGAGATGGGCCAGACTCACCCTTACCACATCCTGCCGGCCTCTCCCTGGCCTCTGCTGGCCAGCTCAGGTGCGCACATGCACATGGCCAGCGGTGAGCACCATGCAGCAGGCATTGTTGCAACAGGTGTCCTTCAGTGATGTCTCCAGCGCGGTGACAGGCAGCTGGGTGACAGGCAGCACAGCAGAAGGCAGCAGCAGAGGTAGAGGAGCAGGTGATCATTGGGGCCAGCTGGATTGAGGGCGCAGCCAAGAGCAGGCCTGCTGCTGTCACACCAGAGTCACACTGCCAGGGTGGTATATCAGGGAGGAGGGGTCTCTACATGGCGCCCAGCCAGCCCAGGGCGCAGGCAGCAGGCAAGCTCTGCTAGCTGGGAGCAGCCCCCATCATGCGACAGCGTGTTACTCAGTGTGGTCTGGGGCGCAGGCTTCATGTGCAGGAAGGAGGAGAGCAGCAGCCTAGACAGCTGTAGGGCTGTAGCTGCTGGCCCTGCAGCAAGCCTGGGCACGGTCCAGTGTTGTCCCTTCACCCCTCCACCCTGCACGGCAGCAGTGCAATGAGGAGCTACCTGGGCTACCTCTACCCCCTTGTGCATGGCAGCAGTGTGAGCAGTGGCTAACCACTGGCTGCTGCCCTTGTCTGGCAGCTGAGCCCCAGCCTAGCCTTGAAGGCTGGGGACACACAGGCTGAACAGCAGCAATTCTGTCAGCGCGTCTCCAGCCTGACTGCCGCAGGGCAGCAGCAGTAGAGCAGCAGGCACTGCACGCCCCTTCACAACGCTCTCCAGCCGCTGCACACGACCCTCTGCACCCCCTGCACGGCGCCCCAGCTGTCGCCCCCAGCTGCTGCCAGGCGTGGGTGGGGTGTGGCGCAGGTGCTCTGATGATGATGACGGGCATGGCTGGCTGGTTCCACGCCATCCCGCACTGCGGCGCCATCATGTTTGGCGGCCTGGGCGCCACCGCCATGACGGCCATTGCCTGGTGGCGTGACTGCTACATTGAGAGTGACTACGGCATGCACACGGAGGTCAGGGGGCCAGGGCCAGGTGGTGCGGGGCAGTCAGGGCGGAGCTACTGGCAGCCAGGTTATGCGCAGGCAGGGCAGGCGCAGCAACCAGCAAGTCATAGCAGCAGGGGTGTGTGGGGCCGGCAGCAGGCTATGCAGCCTACCTCACCCACCAGCTTCCTTAGCCTTCCCTGTGCAGGCTGCAGGCAGCAGGCCCAAAGCAGCCTCCCTTACCCACCATCTCGCGCCTTCCCTAGCCTTCCTCGCGCAGCCTGATCACGCTCAGCTGTACCTGTGCTTGCATGTGTGCAGATTGTGAAGCGCAACCTGATCAGCGGGGTGTGGATCTTCATCGTCAGCGAGGCCGCCCTGTTCTTTGGCCTGCTGTGGTCCTGCGTGCACCTGGGTATGTCGCCCAACGTGTGGATCCAGATGCAGTGGCCGCCTGTGGGCATCGACGCCATCGGCTGGGAGGGGCGTGCTCTGGTGATGAGCGCCGTGCTGGCCGCCTCCTACTACTCAGCCAATGTGGCCATGGTGGCGAAGGACCCCAAGGTGGGTGTCAGGGAGGGGCGCTGCCGCTGATGAGCTGCTGCTCCAGGCAGAGCAGCAGGGTGCAGGCAGGGGCGGGTCCTGCCTCTAGTATGTGGAGCACATGTAGGGGCAGGGAAGAGCTGCAGCGCTGCTGTGCTGCTAGAGCGCTTCATTGGAGGTGAGCCCATAGCTGGTGATGGCACCCCAACACGTGCTGCCGGTGGCTGCGGTGGTGGTGGCGGCATCCCCAACCCGTACTGGCAGTCTTCCACCCTGCTGCAGTGAAGAAGGTAGCAGGCAGCAGGGCACTAGTACCTGAAGTGACGCGGCTCTCGACCCTGATGATAACCGACATTTGCCTGCATGACGCCCCTTGCCCCGGGTAGGTGGTGATGGCTGCGCTGGGCACCACCGTGGGCCTGGGTGCCCTGTTCTTGGCTGACCAGTACCTGGAGTACAGCACCGCGCCCTTCACCCTGACGGACGGCCCCTATGGCACCACCTTCTTCGTCACCACCGGCTTCCACGGCTTCCACGTGCTGCTGGGCTCGCTGTGGCTGGCGGCCTCCATGGCTAACTACGCCAGGTGGGTCCCTCCTCCCCCCTCACACTACGGGCCCTCAAGCTGTGGCCCTCTAGCAGTGGCCTGCAAGCCTGCATTCCCTGGAGCATGCCCTGCAGCATGCCCTGCGACTCCACCTACACCCCTGCACACTCACCCTCCCTGAGGTGTGTTGGGCCTCTGTCGCTCAGGTACAACAAGCCCACCGTGAGCATGAAGGGCGCGGTGCTGTATTGGCACTTCGTCGACATCGTGTGGATCGCGGTGTATGGCATCATCTACGCCGCCCAGCTGTGACCACGCAGCTCGTGTGAACGTAATGTGTCGTGTGGGCGCATGCCAAGAAACTCATTGATTAGTGCAGTGCACGCTGCTGGTTTGTCGTCCGTCGGGTTGGGTGGTGAGAAAGTAAGATACTGGATGCTGGGCCTGGCTGGTCAAAGCCTATGCGCCGAGTGTACGAGTTCACCGCGCGGCAGATGAAGGAGTCAATGTGCATCACGATGTAAGACGGTAGGCGGGAAGTGTGCAAGAAGGTTCGACCTTCAACCACATGTCAAACCTTGTAAAGCAGCCTAATGGCTTACGGCGTTTGCGGCATGAGTAGTCATCATCACAATGATGCAAGGTCTTGGGATTGAACCTAGCCCATAGTTGCAGGCGGTTCAGCACCACCACGAGACCGCTGTACAGATGTAATGGTCAATTGCATGTGCATAGTGGGACGCAAAACTACACCGGAAAAGCATGCGTCATGCAATGTCGCTCCATCCTGCCATCAAACCGGTCACCAGCCGTCTACACCAGGCATATGGGGAGTTCGCAGCGCGCAACCTCGAATACCCAGGAGTCACAGTACATTAAGGACAGCAGCAACCCAATGCAGTTGTGCAAGCCCATGTTGTGAGGAGCAGTGCAGCGCTGTCCAGCAGGCCACACGCAGTGCAGGGGTCACAGCAGGTCGAAGAAGCGCTCCACCCCCTGCCCTAGCTCCCATATGGCCACGCCGCCACCGGCCTTGGCGACCAGTTCCAGCCGCTCCTCCATTGCTCTGGGGGTGGGAAAGTACACCTCATGCACCACTCCCTTGGCCTGCGGGGAAGCAGGGAGCCGGGAGCGAGGGTCAGCCCCAGGTGCCGGGTCCCACGCAGATGTTGACGGGAGACACGGAGGCTGCTCTGGGCCACACGGGCTACACGGAGGCTGCTCTGGGCCACTCTGGGCTTGAGGCACTGAGGTGGGCAATGTGTGAGGCAGGTGGGCAACTGTAGCCCCCTCACTGCCTAGCCAGGTGCGGGGAAGACGGTGGGCCATCTGGCAAGAGGCGTAATGCAGCACACAGCCTAGCATGCATTGTGGTGGGAGAGCAGCAAGGGTACACACCTGAACGGTCTTACTTTCTTTTATACAACCTGGCATGCTGAGCAGCACCAGCCGGCTGCAGCCAGGGGGAGCCTGCACTGCTGTGTGCGGGCTGGTGCAGTGGCCGGCCCCCTCCCCTGCAGCCCTCAGCAGCCGCCTGCAGCCGCTCAGCCCCGGCCTGCCCAGCAGTGCAGGCAGCCTGCAGCACCTGACTACAGCCCCTGACGTGCTGCTAGGTGGGGGTTCAGCCTGCCAGCCCCCACCCCTGCAGCCCGACCTGATACTGGAAGTGGTGCTCCCGCTCCTCCTTGTCCCACTCAATGTCCGGGGTGTGCTGAGCCATGAGCTGTAGCACCGCTTGCATGGTCACCGGCTTCTTCTGCAGGCAGTGGGCAGCAGGCATGGCATTCGTTACCCAGCAGGACCTGCAGCCCACCACCACCACGGCCAGCTCAGGGGGGGTGCAGAGGGGTCCAGCAGCTCAGTCGCCCTGCACCTGGCATTCAGGCCAGCCTGGGGCTGGGTAGGGGCCAGGGGTAGGGGCCAGGGGTAGGGGCCAGCAGCAGGCCTGTTAAGAGCATGCACGTCTGTGGTGCTGAAGGCGTGTAAAGCTGAAGTCAGCGAAGCCTCAGGGCAACAGGAGGGTCAGGGTCAGGGCCAGGGCCAGGGTCAAGGATCCCCACTCGTATGTGGCATCACCCTGTCCAGCAGCACTGGAGGCCTCACCGTTCCCTTGGCTGTGTTGTGGTCGTAGCCGTACCAGTTCAGGCCCACCAACACCTTGTGCAGCGGCTCATAGGGATCAGGAAAGGTGGTATTGTCTGCACAGCACACCAGGGGCACCAGCAGCACTGACACGACGCCACCAGGAGGCTGAAGAGAGGTGATGAACAGCATGACACAGCAGACACAATGCCCAGCCCTGCCTCACCCGCTGCTGTCCTGCCTCACGTTCACCCAACCCTGAACACCTGGTGTTCCACCCTCCTGCCTCCTCCCGCCCCTCCTGACCCCCTTCTGAACCCCCTCACGACCCCTCCTGCCCATATCCCCCCTAACCCTTGACCCTACCCCCCTCACCCTTGCCCTTGTAAGCGTGCCGCTCCAGCACCATGAACTGCTTGTCAATCCAGGGCAAGGGAGAGTTGTGTGGGGAGGCAGCGCCCTGGCAGTAGTCATACGTCATCAGTGACCTGGGCACAGGGGCCAGGGACAGCACACCCCCTGCAGCGCCTGCTGCTCCTCCACCCCTGGCCCCGTGATGCAAGGCTGCCTGAGCCGCTAGGACTAGGTAGCAGTGGCGCAAGGGCTGTCTTGTGCCATCAAGGCCGCCCACCGGGCGGCCTTTCCCCGCACGTGCACCCATTCCTGTGCCAGTCCTCTCCCCACCCCCCTCCCCAGCCCCCTCCCCAACCCCCTCCCCACCCCCCTCCCCAGCCCCCTCCCCAACCCCCTCACCAGGCGTCCACGTAGCCGTTCATGTCCACTAGGGTGCGCTTATCGACATACAGCCGGTCGTGTGCAGCGGGCAGCACCGGGGGTGTGGCCATGATGATCTCGCGGCGCCGCCCCGCATGGTTGTGCATCATCTACAGGTGACCAGCCACCAGGTAGGGGATTGGCAGGGTGCAGGGCAGCAGGGTGCAGGGCAGCGGCAGTGCGGCTGCTTCACGACTGAAGTCACCGTCAGCAATCCAGGTGGGCGACACTGTTACTGTCACAGTGGCCCCATCACTCGAAGCAGCAAGCACTGCCCTGCAGACTTGCACGGCCGCAGGAGGGGATGGTGTAAGAGCCTTCAGCCGCCAGCCGCCCCTCCTGGCCACCCTGGTCCCCCAAACCCTCATGGCTGCCCATCCCTGCCGAGCCAGCACACGGGCCACCACCGCCTACGTTGGAGAGGTCTGACATGAAGAGGTATATCGGCTCCAAGAAGTGCTCCGCGCTCAGGATGTTGATGGCCAGCCAGTTCTGCATCACCTCCAGCACCTGCACAGCAGCACCAGGGGTGGTGTTGTGTGTGGGCCTTGAACAAGCGCTCCAGCACCAACCCTAGCCCCGGCCACTGTGTGTTGCTGGGTGCTGGTGCCGGGGCTGAGTGCTGGAGTGCTGGTGCTGTGTGCTGGTGCTGAGTGCTGGTGAGGAGAACTGGCGCTGAGTGCTGGTGCAGTTGAGTGAGGGGTTAGTGCAGATATGTTTAGTGTGGTGCAGGGGACGTGGAGCACAGCCTGCTCACCAGGCCATCATAGTCCTTGTCCTTCACCTCATTCCACATCAGCCGCAGCGGCTGCATGGACTGCATGATGAGCGCCATGTTGTCCTGCATGGAGATGAGAGCAGAGCGGCAGAGCAGGCTTGAGGAGGAGGAGGTGGCTGAGCGAGTCGCCCAGGGGGGTGGGAGCAGAGCGTGGACGCACATGGTCGGGCCTAGTGCCTGGTGCCTGGTGCAGGGCAGCGCCTGGCAGAGTGCCTGGCAGAGTGCAGGGCGCATCCTGTGTGGCGGGGCCTGGCAGGGGGCCGCCTGGTGGCCAGGGCTAGGGGAGCGTGGGAAAGAGCAGCAGGCTGGGCCTGGGGGAGGTGGAACCGCCCTAGTTGTCAGGGGTGGGGGCCAGCTCACATTAGGGTCGCTGACCTCCACCATGAACCGCGGCACGACCTTGACCTGATGCCCGGACTGCAGGCACCAGGACGACAGGCTGAGGCGGCCGGGACACGGGACACAAGCTAGTTACTGCGCTGAGGACATTTATCTATGTATTGCTGGAGTGCACACCAGCCCATTTCCACGAGGCAATTGCCAGACTCAACAGTGGTTGGATGGGTTGGAGGAGAAGAGGTAGGTACCATGACAACGAATAGAGCAGATGAATGATACCATGTCAGGAACGGTTAGGCAGAGAGGGGCAGGAAGTTTGGGAGCGATTATGTATGGGCTCTGGCTGCCCAGACAGGGAGGTCCGTCCGGCAGCAGACTGGGTGCCTGGTAGTAGGGAGGCAGGCGCTGAGCCGCCACGCTGTGACAGGATGGGTTCCCAGCAGCCAGCCACCCACCTGCCCCACCGGCTGGCGCACCGCCTGCACCCAGCTCTGGTTGTACTCGTGCCCGCCCTCCAGCACCCAGTCAGCTGTGGTATCGGGCTGCAGGCAGCAGGCAGCAGTGCGCCCCTGTGGTGCCGCCCTGTCATCCAGGTTACTCTGACCCAGTGGCCCGGACCCCGCCCTTGGCCTGACCCTGCCCTAACCCCTGGCCTGACCCTAACTTTATGCCTGGCTCAACAATGACCTTGACCCTGGCCTGGGCGCTTTGACCTCAAGCCAGCAAGCCTACATCGCATGGCCTGAGGCATCCAGGTGGCATGACGGCAGCAGCTGCACGGCGGGCGGGCTGCCTTGCCTCTGTCTCCAGGCTGCACGGCTGGCCCCGCGGGTTTACACCACCCAGCACCCACCACGCGTTTCAGCGTGTACCACACTGGCGACACGTGCGTCAGCTTGGCCCGGAACCGCACTGCATTGTCATACCCCTCACGATTCCTGCACAGCATGCGCACCGTACCACCCAGTGCTGTGATTGTGGGGGTCCAGTGCAGGACTTGACGGTGGCAGCTGTGTGGAGGGACTACCCTGGTCGGTACAGAGGCTTAGGGCAGGGGGTAGCAGGGCGAGGTGAGCAGGTAGGCCTGGGTTAGGGGCCCTGGGCCAAAAAGGGGTCCCTACTTGAACTCAGGCCATGGCATACCTTGCGCAAGAACCAGGCTATCACTGCAGGCTGCATGTTGCTGAGAGGGTGTGCACAGCTCGGCTGCCTGCCTCCACTGAACAGGCCCACCCTGACATGGGCCACAGGCGCCTGGGCCTGAGATGCCTACCATGGCGTGACATAGGCCAGCACAGTGTTGGCCTGACGCCGAACATCCACGTTCTCATAGTACTGTCTCGATTTCTGCACTGGCAGGGACACCTCAGGAACAGGGTGAGGATAGGGACCCTGTACAAGCAGAGGAGGGTGGGATGGGCACGTGCCTCGTAGAAAGAGGAGGCTGTCAACGTCTTCTCCATTAAGCCGCTGTCCCAGATCTGCTCAGACGTGGGCCCTGACTCCATGACAAGCTCGCGCCGTATTTTCACGCCTTTCCGTTTCTTCTTGGCTTGGGCATCGGCGAAAAGGAGTGCCGCGACGGCTAAGAGAAGCAGTACACGGGGCATACTTCTGCAACTGCACATGACTGCGCCAGCCAGCTGCGGATGTTCGCTTGAAGTAAACGGTGTGCTTGACACTGATTGTCTGTCAATGGTTGCGAATTTGAACGCCGAAGTACAGATAATGTTTCTTTGGCTTGCATGCAGCAGCCCTGTGGCCAACTTCCTTTGCATCCAAAGTTGTAACTCCGACCCTAGCACTGCATCCGGAGTGCATGCCCGGCCTTGGACGACCGAACCATTGCTGCGCAGTGCAGGGCCGAGACCGGGCTACGGCATGCATTAGATCGTTTAAACACCCCACACAGTCCTCCATGGCCTAGTGCGCGCTGAGGCTATACAGAAGGGTGGCCCTGACATCCTGTCACCACAGGTCCTGACAGGCCATCCGTCCATTGCCGTTCCACCTCAGCTGCCATCATCATCCATGTTGAGGAGACATCATGACGCAGACACCACTCCCTAGCGCAGCCTGAAGAGGGTATGCTGACGACTTGCCGTGGCAGTCTGTGATTACGTGCCGCTGTGTGAGCGTGTCAAGCTGTGTGCAAGCCCAGCTTCCTCATCTATGCCTGTAGGCTGAAATGTCTTGAGTTGACGGCCAGGCAAGCGATGCCAAAGCTGCACATGTTGATGCTAGGCCAAGCGCCACCTGTTTTGGCATTGTGGGCTACTGGGTGTGCCTGCTACCTCAGCACTTGAGCAACAGCAGCCACCCCTCCTCAATACCCCCCAGCTGCATCCCAGCAGCAGCTCCCACCCCTCCTCGGTGCAGCGTGTGGGGCACATTGTGAAGGCTGTGGCTGGGCTGTGGAGGCTGCTGGCCCAGTCAGCCCTGCCAGGGCCCAGCCCAGGGCCCAGGGGGGCTCGCCTAGCCCTGTGGAGGTAGGCCCTGGCGCTGATGGCTGGACACCTGCCTGCTGCACACACTGCCACCATCCACTGCCTTGCACCCTCAGGAATAGCTTTATGAGAGATGCAGCATCATTGCCTGATTGGCTGACCCCCCTCTCCCCCCAGCACAATTGCATGCTGAGTTGAACCCCCTCTCCCCCCTGCCATCCCTGGCAGCAACAGGTGCTCAGGGCTGAGTGGAGGTGCATGCGGACAGCAGACCTCACTGGCACCAGAGCTGGGTGGAGGTCTGGGTGTGGAGGTCTGGAGGTGTGGAGGTGTGGAGGTGTGGACAGCAGACCCAGATGGGCACCACAAGCGAGAGACCCGCTGCAAGGACCCCATGCACCCCTAAGCCTGCTGCCCTCCACCCTGCACCCCCACACATTGCTGTAGTGGATGCCACGGCCTGACCCGGCCCCCATACAGCCCAGGCGCTGTGGTGCTCCCCTCCCCACACAGCGTCACCAGCTGCCACACAGGGCCCCTCAGCCCCCCCTCCATGACGGCTGGCCTGGCCGCCTGGGCTGCGGCGCCCAGCGCCTCCCTGCTTCCGCCGCCCAGCGCCTCCCTGCCTGCCGCCCTCACGTCACCATCATGTCCGCATCCAGCTGCTGCAGCCCAGGCAGCATCTTGCGCAGCCGCTCCTTGTACTCCGGGTCCTTGGCTGCCGGGCAGCCCTCCAGGTACAGGCAGGTCAGGCTGGCGGCCACGGGCTGCAGCGCCTGCTCCAGGCTGGCGTCCACAGCAGGGATAGCTGCAGCACAGGAGGGCAGGGCAGCCAGCTGGAACCACCTGCCTGCCTGCCAGCCTGCCAGCAGCATGAGCAGTAGTGGGAGCTGTCAGCCCTGGACTACTCAGGTGGATGACGGCCTGAGGGTGAGGCAAACCTTCGGCCACTCTTGCTGGGCTGGCAGGGGTGCCCGGGCTGGGCACCAAGGCCAAGGTAAGGGTAAGGGTTAGGGTTAGGGTAAGGGTAAGGGTAAGGGTAAGGGTAAGGGTAAGGGTAAGGGTAAGGGTAGGGGTTGGGGTTGGGGTAAGGGTAAGGGTTGGGGTAAGGGTAAGGGTTGGGGTTGGGGTTGGGGTTGGGGTTGGGGTTGGGGTTGGGGTTGCCACCAGCACCAGCCCTGCCACTTCCTAGTCTGCATGCTGCTGCGCCTCTGCCCCTGCTGCCCGCCTTCCCTCACCGTTGTCATTTAACCAGAGGTCCCTCAGCAGGCCCAGCCCCTCCAGCCCCTCCACCCTGCTGATGCTGTTGCTGCTGACATCAAGGATGCTCAGCCGGGTCAGGCTGGCCAGGCCTTCCATGCGGCGAATGCCATTGTGTGACAAGTACAGCTCCTCCAGGGCCGTGCACTGCTCCAAGCCCTGCATGCTCTCCAGCCGGTTGCTCTGCACAGAGAGCCGCACTAGGTGGCGCAGGTGCTCGAGGTGCTCCAGCGCAGCGATGCGGTTGCGGCCCAGCCACAGCTCCTTCAGCCCTGTCAGGGCCTCCAGGTTGCAGATGCTGCGGATGCGGTTGCACCCAAGCTCCAGGGTGGTCAGGGCGGTGAGGTGGGATAAGCTGGCTATGTTGCTGATCTTGTTGCTGGCAACGTACAGCTGCTGCAGCGGGGCAGCCCCAGGCAGATGGGCCAGAGGCCCCAGGGACTTGATCTCATTGTACGACACCTCTAAGCGGGTCAGGCTGCTGAAGCCAGACAGGTCTGGGATCTCCTTCAGCTGGTTGTCTCGAAGCTCCAGGTCTGTCAGGGTGGACTTGCATGCTGCTTGAGACCATTGGCTCGCGTCAGTCAGCAGGTTTTGCCGGAAGTTCAACGACACCAACCCAGTCAGTGCGAGAATGCGGGGGTCGATGCTCGTAAAGCGATTGGCGGTCAAGTCGAGAATGCGTAGCTGGGGGCACAATTCAACGCTGTTCAAGTTAGGCAGATGCGAGTTGGTCAAATCAAGCAGATCGCCCGCCGCGCTGGCGTCTGTCATGGCGTGCAGTGCATCACCTCCCTGCAGAAAGGTCTTCTCATCAATGCCGGCATGAACATTTGGTCTCCGCTGAGGTGGCGGCGATATAACCACTCTGGGGCATGCGCCCGGGCCTGATTCAGCGTTGTGTCCAAAGCTTCTGTTGGGCCCTGACTGAAGCTTGAGTGGGGAACTGTAGAGCTTCCAGGGCGTAAGGCACAAGAGGGTGCTGGAGACTGACTTTTGACTGTTCTGAGGTGCTGGAGGTGCTTGGCGGTGGCCTTTGGAAGTGCCCTTTGGAGGTGTAAACAACCCGCCATGTAAACAACCCTTTGGAGGTGTGAACAACCCGCCATGGCCTAGTCCGCAGTTATATCCTAGTCCGCAGCCTGGCAATGGGCATGGGGAGGGGGGTTGGCAGAACAGCAGAGCGCGCGCATGCTTATGCGGGGGTTGGATGGGTCCAGAGCTTCAATAGGTGGTGAAGCCTAGGACGGTACTAGAATATGCTGGTTGATGTGGTAGGGAATCTAAAGCTATAACTAACGTGACATGACGAAGTTGCTGGACATATGTTGCAGCTGGGCGCCGGGGGCAGGCGTGGCTGCCGTTTGTAGCACTGGCCTGCTGACGTTTCTGAGCTTGACCTTCAGCATGCAGTCCCTGAACAGCCTGTCCAAGCTGGACGCAGGCACAGGCAACATGGCCCAGGTCAATTGTGGTTGAGCAAGCTGCAGCAGGATGCCAGCGCACCATTGAGCCTGAACCTGCTCAGGTTGCAGCCTCAATAGCTTGCTCAGCACCACTGGCCTGTGTGCTGCTGCTGCTGCTGCTGCTGCTGCAGCTCCGCCCTCCCACCTCGCTTCTGCTGATGTGGGACGTGTTCAACGCCAGGCATGGAGCGCTGCCCTCGCTGCACTTCGCCCTGCTGGCCATGTCTGCCCCCTCCTCTGCCTGCCTGGCAGCAATGGCATGTGCCCCCACCTTCAGGCAGGCAGGCAGGCTGCGATGAGTAGGCAGGGGGATCAGAGGGGGTGGGGGGGTGGGGGGATGCCCCTGTGGCTCAGGGCCACTCAGTGGCAGCAGGTGGGTTGCAGTGCCTGGCAGTGCATCCCCCCTTGCAGTCCTGCCTGTCCCTTACTTTCGCCTGCCTAATGGTGCGGTGCGGGTGCGGGTGCGGGTGCGGGTGCGGGTGCGGGTGCGGGTGCGGGTGCGGGTGCGGGTGCGGGTGCGGGTGCGGGTGCGGGTGCGGGTGCGGGTGCGGGTGCGGGTGCGGGTGCGGGTGCGGGTGCGGGTGCGGGTGCGGGTGCGGGTGCGGGTGCGGGTGCGGGTGCGGGTGCGGGTGCGGGTGCGGGTGCGGGTGCGGGTGCGGGTGCGGGTGCGGGTGCGGGTGCGGGTGCGGGTGCGGGTGTGCGGGTGCGGGTGCGGGTGCGGGTGCGGGTGCGGGTGCGGGTGCGGGTGCGGGTGCGGGTGCGGGTGCGGGTGCGGGTGCGGGTGCGGGTGCGGGTGCGGGTGCGGGTGCGGGTGCGGGTGCGGGTGCGGGTGCGGGTGCGGGTGCGGGTGCGGGTGCGGGTGCGGGTGCGGGTGCGGGTGCGGGTGCGGGTGCGGGTGCGGGTGCGGGTGCGGGTGCGGGTGCGGGTGCGGGTGCGGGTGCGGGTGCGGGTGCGGGTGCGGGTGCGGGTGGACGAAAGGGTGCCAGCGTCAGCCTAGTGCAGCTGCTGGGGAGGGAGGCGCAACACTGCTGCCTGGCCGGCGTGTGGCCAGACAGCATGTTGTGGGTCGACGAGGCCTCACAGCCCAGCCCGCACTCAGCAGTAGCAGCGACTATTAGAGGTCGGCGTGTGGCCTGAGCTGGTGCAGGGGGCGGCAATGCGCTTCAGCGCGTTTCTATCACTGAAGTATCTCACTATTCAGCCAGAGAGAGGGCGAAGCTCAGGAATCATACAACAGGGGCAACAGAGCTATGCTTTGAACGAACATTTTGTCCATGCCTGCTCGCTTGCTTGCTTGCCTAGTCCCAGCACGAGTTTGTACTGCCAGGCCGAGCAATAAGGAGGAACATGCAACCCACAAACAACTGCTGCCGCGTGCATTCCTGAATTGTCAAGGAGCTAAGCTGATTACCTGGCACGCACATGAATCAACTAGCTGAGCTCGCCTCTCAGATAGTGACCCATGCCGATGGGGCGATGGCCCGACTGCCCTATTTAGAAGGCACCTCGGAGACGACGCGACGTACCGGGCTAGCGCTGCTGACCGTCTTAGCCTTGCTGCTATCTTTGAAACGGCTCCGCGTGTGCGTGCTGCAAGGTTTGGAGGCGGTGCTCACCGTCACCCTGCTAGTGCTGCTCATCGCTGTGGTGTTGGGCCTACCAGTGGGTGAGTGGCTGCAGGCGGCTGGACAGGGCAGGACGCCACAGAGGGCAGGGCCTGGCTGAGCGAGCCATTGAGCAGCAGGAGGGTCATTGTCACAGCTCATGTAGCTTATCTGCAGCGCCCTGCCTCTCAGCCCTCCAGGGCACAGCAGACCCCAGCAGGCCCTTCAAACCCGGCTGGCAATGCACTGCCGCTAGACACACTCAAGGTCTCGTTGCAGCCCCCTGCCCTGCCCTGCCCTGTCCTGCAACAGCCCGCCAGCCGCTCACTCTCCCTGCAACCCTGCCGGCTCCACTCCGCCCCATCCTCTGCCTGCACTGCCATGCAACCTAGAGGTCCAGCCAGGCGCTTTGCCTCCGGCTGCCGCCCTGCAGGCATTGTGTACATCTCCTCCAAGGGCCTCATCTTCCTGGTGGAGGCGCTGCTGCACACCTTTCCCCAGCTGCGGCTCGCGGCCAGCCGCCTGCACAGCCTGGCCACACCCTGGCTGGCCAGCAGCCCATGAGGGGCTGGGCGGAGCGAGGCACCCGCACACAGCAGCCAGCTCAGGAGGGCCGGGGGCTTTGCGGGACGGGCAGGCCAGCAGCACCTGCTACTGACCAGGGCAAGTTGCAGGGCAGGCAGCAGGACTTCCCCCCTCCCCCCTCCCTGCCCCCATTGCAAGTGTGTTATCTCACTGGCATTGACCCTGGGTGTGGTGGCGAGGCTGCCTGCGGGGAGGGGGCAGCTGCTGTGTGGGATGGCTGGATGCACTCCAACATCGCAAGCAACGGCTTGTGTGCCGGTGACACGTCCACCGCCCTGAGCAGCAGGGGGGCAGCAGCAGGGCTCAGGCCGCCCCCCCGTGAGCCTCGCATATAGTCAGGCCGGCCCACCTGAGCTGACCCAGGCAGGTCCGAACAGGTCGGGAAGAGGGGGATTGGCATGGTGAGGGGGAAGGGTGCAAATGGCAGCGGCAGCAAGGAAGGCAAGTTGGTGCAGGAGCAGCTGTAGAGGCGGCAGGAGGAGCCGCCAGACATTTGACTGCTGTGTGTACAGCCTGCCCCTGGCGACGTAGGGATGGCTGGCCTATGATGCGCACCGCATGACCCTGGGGGCGCACATGCCGACACACAGGGCTATCCATTGCCATAAGGCAGAGCTGAGGGATGGCATGTCATAGTACAGGGGACCTCACTATCCCCTGAGTTTCCTTAGGTCGGCGGTTGGTTAGCTCAGGTCAGGTCACCATGTCGATAGGATTACACAGGCGTTGAGATGTCCCCGCACAAGAAACGCAAGCGCCCCGTTCCCTTCGCACAGTGTGCAGTTGGTTAGGTGTGCAATGGAAACTTACTGACGCAGGCATCAAGACCAGGGTCCAGAGCTAGGAATCGAGACTGTAGGCGATCATACGTAAGGTTGGATGCACGTCAGCACCAAACTGCACACGTTCTACCTCTGCCTCCCTACCCTAACCCTACCTCTGCTCACCAAGCATCCTTGGGTGCACCTACGATGATGTTGTTGTTACTATTGTAATGTTGTTGCTGGGTGTAAGTTTGCGGCAGATGTCACCAGTGACATCACTTACTACAGAGCGGGACGCGACCAGAATTGGGTGTAATTGACAGGACTTGCACATGGGGTACGAGGGCAGCAGCTTGAACATTCATGTGCTATTGCCAGTTGTGGTGTGTCCTCTGCTGGTCTCTGACATGCATGCTCCATGGTTGGCACCGCCCTTTGGTCGGAGTGCCCTTTGGGAGTGCCATCGCCCTTTGGTCGGAGTGCCCTTTTGGAGTGCGAGAGTGAGTGACATCGTCTCCTGGGTATAAGTAGGTATCAGCAGGTGTTAGTAGATATGAGCCTAGTGGCGCAATGCCTCCGAGGAAGCGGCCCAGTGCCGCGGAGCAAGAGCCGCTTCCGATTGAAAGCCCGCGAAAACGAGGTTCGTCGTAGTCGCAGTGTGGTCCGCTGCAACTGTGCAGTCCAGTGAGCTCCGCGCTGCTCACATCGCTGCTGCTCATGCTAGCGCAGGTCCTAGCACCCCCCCAGGCAAACAACGCGAGGAGCGAAGGGCTGAATGGAAAACCTAGCGCCGACAGGTGCGCACGGGGCCGCATACCGCCTTGTATGCCCCCGCACTGTTTGTGTCCCCGCACTGTTTGTGTCCCCGCATTGTGTGCCGGCCTGTCAAAATGTTGATTGTAATTGGCTGCAGGTCATCAAAGTCCCGGGTGGCGCCGTGCTGCGCGGGTGCAAGAAGACGAAGCGCAAGCTACTGGCACATTTCCAGCTGAGGGCTGGGGTGCACAGCCAGCTCCGCGTCATCGCGTCTTTGTATGTGTTGCGGATTTTTCTGACGTGCCTGGTGGGCTACCCCACCCCGGGGTACCCCAGCGCCCCAACACCTCCAGCCGTGCACCTCCCCGTGCACTGGATGCTGCACCCCTACCCCCACTCCCCCTGCGTGTCCCCGCTCAGCCAGCAGCCATGGGCATGGACTGGGAGCCTGAGCCAGACCCTGAGCCTGAGCCTGAGCCTGAGCCTGAGCCAGAGCCTGCCCCAGCACCACCCACGCTGCGGCCACCCAGTGCCCACCTTGCTGCCCGCCACCCTCCATCGGCAGCACCCACTGGGCCACCCATGCCCCTTGACTGGGAAGACCCAATGATGTTGCAGCAGCTGCAGGTGTTCTGCATGTACTTTGCCAACTCCACCTTCCTCACCCCCTACAACCAGCTGCAGCGGCGGCTTGGGCGCCCACATCAGAACCTACACTACAACATCAAGCCAGCCTTTGATGACCCCAGCAACCAGGAGCTACTGGCTAAGCTGCAGCAGCTGGGCAGCGTCAACTTCACCGGTGACCACAACACCATCAGCCATCACTCCATGCAGCTAGCGGTCGCCATGCAGCAGCACTACTCCAACCCAGGCAAGTGGTGGTGGTGCATAGACTCTGGACCTGGACCTGGACCTGGACATAGACCTGACCTGACCTGACCTGACATAGACCTGCCCTGCCCTGCCCTGCCCTGCCCTGCCCTGCCCTGCCCTGCCCTGCCCTGCCCTGCCCTGCCCTGCCCTGCCCTGCCCTGCCCTGCCCTGCCCTGCCCTGCCCTGCCCTGCCCTGCCCTGCCCTGCCCTGCCCTGCCCTGCCCTGCCCTGCCCTGCCCTGCCCTGCCCTGCCCTGCCCTGCCCTGCCCTGCCCTGCCCTGCCCTGCCCTGCCCTGCCCTGCCCTGCCCTGCCCTGCCCTGCCCTGCCCTGCCCTGCCCTGCCCTGCCCTGCCCTGCCCTGCCCTGCCCTGCCCTGCCCTGCCCTGCCCTGCCCTGCCCTGCCCTGCCCTGCCCTGCCCTGCCCTGCCCTGCCCTGCCCTGCCCTGCCCTGCCCTGCCCTGCCCTGCCCTGCCCTGCCCTGCCCTGCCCTGCCCTGCCCTGCCCTGCCCTGCCCTGCCCTGCCCTGCCCTGCCCTGCCCTGCCCTGCCCTGCCCTGCCCTGCCCTGCCCTGCCCTGCCCTGCCCTGCCCTGCCCTGCCCTGCCCTGCCCTGCCCTGCCCTGCCCTGCCCTGCCCTGCCCTGCCCTGCCCTGCCCTGCCCTGCCCTGCCCTGCCCTGCCCTGCCCTGCCCTGCCCTGCCCTGCCCTGCCCTGCCCTGCCCTGCCCTGCCCTGCCCTGCCCTGCCCTGCCCTGCCCTGCCCTGCCCTGCCCTGCCCTGCCCTGCCCTGCCCTGCCCTGCCCTGCCCTGCCCTGCCCTGCCCTGCCCTGCCCTGCCCTGCCCTGCCCTGCCCTGCCCTGCCCTGCCCTGCCCTGCATGCATGCAGAGCGCTATGTCAAGCTCTACGCCAAGGCTGCCAGGGCCCGTCTAAGCTGGAGCGGGGAGGAGGCTCAGCTCTTCATCAAGCTGACGTGTGGGTACAGCCTCAACACTGACAGCCCTGAGCTGCAGGCTGCCCACCTGGACAAGGCGCATGTCAACGACCTGATAGAGGAGGCAGCCAAGCAGCGGAGACTGCTGGCCCTGGAGGGGGGAGACTCCTTGCAGGACACCGTACCCCTGCCCTGCCGCATGCGCCATGTGGTGCATGTGTGCAGGTGCCTGGAGCAGTGGCAGCAGCCCCCCCACCCCACCCGTGCCAGGGCAGCCAAAGCGTGGCGGGCGTAGGGTAGGTCCTAGGGTCCTGACCTGCCCATCCCCCTTCACCCTCACCCCCTTGGCCAGGGCAGGGGTGCACTTCGTCAAGGTGGACAGCAGGGTGGTGCATAGGGTGTGCCAGCAGCTGGGGCTCACAAGGGAGAAAGAAAAGGTGTTCACCGCAGAGCCAGCCCGTAGCAACCATTGGGACAGGTGGTTCAGCACAGGCAAGCTGGCCAACCAAGGCTTTGAGTTCGAGCGGACGGTGGAGACTGATGGTGTCAGTGTATGTGTGCACTACACCCGCCCCCTCCCAACCCCTCCTGCTCCACCCTCAGCAGCAGGCCCCTCCAGCAGCAACAGCAGCCCAATGGCAGCCACAGGTGCAGCAGCTGTAGCGGCCCATGAGTTGGGACTGCCCCGCAATGGCAAGGGCCTAGCTGAGCAGCGTGAGTTTGTGTTCAACCCAGCCACTCAGATTGGGGTAGGCATTGACCCCGGCGTCACCCAGGCAGTCAGTGCAGCCTCAGGGGTGCGGGATCCGACGACAGGCCAGCTGCTGGCAGACCAGCTGCGCCGGTGGAAGCTGACCAAGGGCCAGATCAAGCATGGCAGTGGCCTGAACAATGCCCGCCGTGACACTGAGCGGTGGCTGGCTCCAATCAAGCCCCACCTCCAGCACCTGGCAGCAGCAAGCTCAGCCGGCACCTCCCTGGAGGCCAACCTGAAGCACATCACCGTCACCCTGGCCACCTGGGATGCGGTGTGGGAGGTGTACCTGGACCCCAAGTGGGCAGAGCAGCGGCTGAGGCTGTACGGAGCTCAGGACAGGACACTGGAGCAGTTCTTCAACAAGGTGAGGGTGGGTAGGAGAGAAGAAGGTTAAGGGACTGGGAGGTGGTGGGTTGGTATGAAGTGAGCATGAAGAATATGTCAGCCATCATGTGTGTGCCTTGTGTGGATGGCTGCAGTTGGAGGAGGACATGGCAGAGGTGTCCATGGAGCGCCATGGGCATGCCAAGCAGCTGGTGGTGTTCTTTGGAGCAGCGAGCATTGGCACTGGGGGTGGGTGGGGTGCAGATGCAGTTCTGCGGGCCTGCTGCAAGGTGGTGTGCAGGCCCAGGGGGACAAACCAGCGGCGGGGTAGGGTGGTGCTTGTGGATGAGCACCGCACCACCCGGGTCAGCTCAGCTGTGAATGGCCAGCAGCCCTGTGAGAGGCAGCTGAACAAGCGCAGGGCCACCAGGCCTGCAGGCTGGAAGCCCCCAGCAAGGCAGGTGGAACCACGCCTGCTGCGCCCAGCCTGGAGCCAGCAGCGTGACCAGCCAGTGCGGGGCATGATGTGGTGCCCAGTAGTGGCCCCCTGCAAGCCCCCACAGGCCCCACGCAGCAGCCAGGCAGCCACACAGGCAGCAGCCTCAGAGCCTGGGCCCAGCACTCCCCTGCCAGCCAAGCGCAGCAAGCGCACCAAGGCTGAGCCAGAGGCAGCTGAGCCCAGCCAGCCCACCAAGGGCAAAGGCAAGGCCCAGGGCAAGGCTGCCAAAGCCAAGCCAGCACCGCAGCTAGGCAGGTGGGTAGACAGGGACTGCAACGCAGCGCTGAACATGCACCGTATTGGGGAGAGCAAGTGGCGCCCACTGGAGCTGTGCTTCTGGCCAGAGCAGGGGAAGCTGCCAGCCAAGGGCAGGGAGTACCCTGGCCTGGGGTACAAGCGGCTGCGAGACAAGCCACCCAAGGCCCAGCAGCAGCAGCCTGCTGTGGCACAGTAGTATGTGCCCGCCCCCCCACTTGAAGCTGTCATCAGCTTACAATCAGTGCATGTTTTGTCATGCCAACTCTACGGTGTAGCCCTGTCACAGGGGTCAGGCAATGCTGTAGGTGGTAGGCGACCATGACATGTGTATGCCATGTATAGGCCATGAGCATGCCATGTGATGGGAACTCCACACAGATAAAACACTGTTTTGTAGTGGTTCACAATCAGTGTGTTCGACTGCAATGAAGGCTCAGAGTTGAGGGCCAAGGTACTGCATGGTTGGCACAAGGAAGGAAAGGCTAAGGAAACGCTCGACTTGACACAGTAAGAAAAGGCTAAGGAAACGCCAGACTGCCTTACATTAATGCCTGCTAAGCTGTGTGCGAGCTTGCCTTCTTTGTCCATGACTGTTCCTGAACCTTTAGTCTCTGCAGTCAAGCCTGGCAGGAGTAGTGAGTCAAACATGTTGTTCCTTGTTGAATGAGTGTTGTTTGACTGGCAGGAGTAGTATGTGTGTGCCGAGCATTGAGTGTGTGACCTGCTATCTAATGCTCCTTCTGGTCAAGAAGGCTGTGGAGCACTCCGAGCAGTGAGTTGGGCTCATTCAATGCAGAGCAGCTTCTGTGATTATGCCTAAGCACCATCTTTATTGCATTGCCGTACACTTTGCTTGTGAAGATGACATTCTTATTCTGCGGCACATCGACGCCTCACTAGAGCCTGATGCGGCCGTGCAGGGCCAAGCCACTGGACCAGGTGGGCCCCGGGCCCTTCACTGATCAGCCCCGCTGCACCACACGCCGGCCTCTGGCCCCAGCAATCAACGGACTGCGCCGCTGGCCCTCAGTCAGGCCGCTCAACCCAGGTGCACCATTGCCGGGGCTGCTGCTACCTTCACTGCCCGGGAATGGGCCCACTCGGTTTATCACAGCACAGCCCGCTGCTGGTGACGGCATGTGTGGCCGGCCAGGTGGTGACGGCAGCAGGGAGGCAGGGGAGGTGGGGGCTGAGGTGGGGCTGGCAACCAGCAGTGCCCCACCAGCACTGACAGCTGAAGAGCTGCCACGACGGGAGTGGCTAACTGCTGCAGGCTTGCTGGCTGCAGGGTGTTCATGGTAGCTGCCTGGAGCTGAGGTGGCTGCGGGGCGAGGCTGCGGGGTGCTGCTTGCTGCTGACGCAAGCTGCGTGGCTGTTGGGTCAGGGCTGTTGAGGACGTCAGTGGCAGGCGTATGTGTTGCAGGGCAGGGGAGGGGGCTGACTGTGGCGGCCAGGTCTGCTGCACAGAGAGGGGAGGCCATGGAGTAGGTCGGCACCGCCTCAGTACTCGTCATGGTGGGCGAGTGGGCCTGCCGGGTTTCCTGGGCAGAAGTTGTAGCTGGACCACTGGCCTTAGACAGAGGGGATGGCCGGGTGGCGGGCAGGCCAAGGGAGGTGGCTACTGCTGTGGCAGGGGTGGGCTGGGTTGCGCCGGCAGGCAGCCAGGTATCAGTGCAGGGGGTTGGAGCAGGTGCTGCCGGCTGTCTGTGTGTGTCCTCATTGTCCCTGTGGGATGGCCTGGTGCTGGTGGGGCTGGCGGGGCTGGTGGGGTTGGGAGTGGGTATCATGGCAGACTGCTCCACAGTTGCGGATGAGCCTGATGCAGCATTCGAGGGCGGGCCGCTGGTCTTGTGGCTGCCGCTGTTGCATGCGTCTGTGCTGGCTGGGGATGGCATAGGGGGCACGGGGCATGGTCTGGCTGCTGCAGCAACAGGTGACACACTCTCCGCAAATTGGACACTGCTCTTCACGGACCGACTGCCATCACGCTGCTTCATGCTGCTTAGGATGGGCCTACTGACATGGGTCGCTAGGGGGCGTGGACCAGGGCCTGGGTCTTCCTCATCCTCTTCCTCCTCCTCATTCTCTTCATCCCCTTCCCATTGTGCACTGAGCTTACTGAGACACTGAGCCACTGTGTTCTGTGCCACCACAGTGGCTGCACACGCTGCGGCCTGGGCGTTGAGCTGCTTGCTCAGGGACGGGCTGGTGGTCCCAGAGGAATGGACTGCGGCGGCAGCAGCGGCTGCGCGCATCGACCCGAACCTGCTGCTGCCAGTTCCATGCGTGCCGGCGATTGAGCGGGGGCCGGTCACTTCGCCCATCCAAGATGCTCGAGAGCCCTCGCCGACCCACGAAACGCGGGAGCCTTCCCCTGCCTGGGAGGTCCGGGCTGATGGTCCCAGCAATAGATTGCCTCCTAGGGAGCGCCTCAGGCTGATGCCAGTGGTGCGCTCATTGCTGCTGACGGTGCGTGACGCTGCCAGCGAAGTGGGCCGGGACGGGGCACGGGAGTCCGCGCCCATGGTGAGCTCAAAACGACCCGAGACTGTAGCCTCGCCCCACGCGCCCCACGCCCCGGTCCCTCCTGAGCACCAAGGGCACAGTAGCAAGCAGCTCATGGGAAATGTGATAGCACCCAAGCTAAGGTCGGCTGGCGCGTTTCTCACCTGCACCGTCGTTGGCAAACGTGGAGAGGGCTGCGGGCTCCGGTTGGTGCCTCAGCTGCAGGGAACGAGGCAGAGCAGCAGCATTGTTGCACTGTGGGAGGCCAGCAGGGCTCAGAGCTGGTGGCAGAAAGCATCATGCCAGCAGGCTCAGACCCTTGTAGCACTGTGCATCAACCAGGCCCGTGGTATCTCCCACGTGCCGCCATCATGTATCCTTCACTAACGCATTCCAGGCTCATCTCCATGTCCACCACACTCGCCATGTTGCAAAACTCATTGTAGCAGATCTTGCCGTCACCATCTTGGTCCACTTCTGCCAGGATTTTGTCAACGTCCACCTGGTAGTGTGTAAAACATCAGCCTGCCTCAACAAAAGAGCACACAGGTGCTGCATACAACTGGTGCACAGTGCTGCAGGGTGGTCCTGACAGCCTGCTGCTGCCGGTGCCTCATGACCTGTTGTGGCATCCCATAGCTGCCCCCTGTGCCTCACTCTGCCAACCTGGATTCACCTTAGTGGCCATGTGTGCCAGCCCCTGCACGAGGTTCTCGCGGCTGATGAAGCCGGTGTCCGCCGTGTCAAAGTGCCTGCAGGAGGCGAGCCAGGAGGGGGAGGTGACTGCAGGAGCCCAGCAAACACAGGGCTGACACAGGGCCAGCACAGGGCCTGGGTCATGGCACCTGTGGCTAGCTTAGTGCCATGGTCCACGCATGCTGCCCACCTACCCTCCCCAGGCACCACCGGCACACACCCCTATAGGGGCAGGTAGCTTCAAGCCTGACACCTGCAGCAGTGTGCAGCCCCTGAGTCAGTCCAACCAAGTCATGCCCACCTGAAGGCACGCCACATGCGCTCATCCCTCTCCAGGCGTGCCAGGTGCACGGTGCTGGCTAAGAACTCCAAGTAGTCCACCCCACCACTGCCGTCCAGGTCGGCGCGTTCCAACAGCAGCTGTAGGCGGGGTAAGAACAGGGATGACAATGAAGGCGCTGTCCGCCTTACCATGCAAACAGGTGGGTGGTTGACAGGTTTCGTCATGCTCGCCTGCCCCCTGGTCAAGCTGTAAACTGGGGCCTGACCATGCTCGCCTGCACCCTGTGCAAGCTATAGATGGAGATCCACTAACACGTGACCACAGCATGGTTTGCCTTCTCACCTTGGCAGTCTTGTCTGTGGTGCTGATGCCGCGCTGCGTCAGGGCATCGCGTAGCTCACGAAGGGAGAGCACGCCATCGCCATCCTTGTCCATAGATATGAACACCTGGGCAGGGGCACTTCAGTAGCCTGGGCCGTGCCTGCCTGGCCCCCACTGACATGCCATGCCTGGCCCCTACTCCACCGCCTTCCCTCTGTGTCATAGTCCAGCAGGGGACACACCACACCTGGCAGAGGCACATGAATGCTCAAGCTGCTGCCTCCGTACCCCTGCTGCTATCGACCAACAAGCCCATTGCGGCGCTGGTTGCGCACGGATGTCCCATTGCTTCTGGAGTGCCCTGGTGCTGCTTATGCTTATACCTGATTGAATGCTTATGCTGAGCTGCCACAAAGAGAGCTGCCTTTGGGCGCTGTGGGCCTTTGGGAGTGCCCTTTGGAAGTGCCATCGCCCTTTGGTCGGAGTGCCCTTTGGGAGTGCGAGAGTGAGTGACATCGCCTCCTGGGTATAAGTAGGTATCAGCAGGTGTTAGCTGATATGAGCCTAGTGGCGCAATGCCTCCGAGGAAGCGGCCCAGTGCCGCGGAGCAAGAGCCGCTTCCGATTGAAAGCCCGCGCAATGAAGGCTCAAGGTTGAGGGCCAAGGTGCTGCATATGCTTATGCTTATGCTTATGCTTATGCTGACGTTATGCTTATCGAATGGGTAGGTATGAGGTGCTTTCGGGGTGCTGGAGGTGCTGGTGGTTTAATGAGGTGCCCAGTGGTCCAGGGGGAACGTGCCATCGGTGTGGGGTTTGCAGTCATCAAGGGTGCGACCGAGGATGCTTCAACTTGTTTGTAGTGACTGAGTGAGGTTACCCACAGTCAAACGTGTTGTTCCATGTTGACTAAGTTTTGTTTGACTGTAAGCAGGATTCAGGTCTGTATGGTCCACACCCAAGAGCTGCCTACCCCCTCCCTAACCCCTTACCACCTAGGAACCGTGTGCAACTCAGTAGTGCATACATTCTTATGTTTTCATAACAGCTGATGTGGCACATCCCAGCGACCGACACGCCAGCCAGATCCCAGTTCCCAACCTTGCTTGGTGGTGTGTGTGAGATGATGCAGGTGCTGGGCCTTATAGTGCAGAGTGCTAGGTGACAGTCAGTACAGAGTGGTAGGTGAGCTGCTCAGCCACCTGCATCAGGCCCTCCACTTCTTCTTCCGGGAGCAGGGACGCCAGTACCAGGCGAGCCTGGCGCTTGAACACATTCATGGCGGAGAAGTGCTGCAGCCTCGCCACCACTGCATCGGGGACTGCTCGCACTTGCTTGCCCTTGGCGGCAGCAGCGGCCACGGCTGCCTGCACATGTTGTTCAGCAGCAGGTCCGGGGACACGATGGCGCAGGCGGAGGTCAAGGCAAGACAAGGGTGCAGAGGTGAGCTAAGCCCATAGCCAAGGCACTGGCCAAGGCCCCACGGGTTGCAGGTGGGTTGCAGCCTGTGAGGGTCATGGAGGAGTCTTGGTGCTGCACATTCTTGGTGCTGCCAAACGTTGGTGCTGGAGGCCACCAGCAGTGTGACCAGCCAGTGCGGGGCATGATGTGGTGCCCAGTAGTGGCCCCCCGCAAGCCCCCACAGGCCCCACGCAGCAGCCAGGCAGCCACACAGGCAGCAGCCTCAGAGCCTGGGCCCAGCACTCCCCTGCCAGCCAAGCGCAGCAAGCGCACCAAGGCTGAGCCAGAGGCAGCTGAGCCCAGCCAGCCCACCAAGGGCAAAGGCAAGGCCCAGGGCAAGGCTGCCAAAGCCAAGCCAGCACCGCAGCCAGGCAGGTGGGTAGACAGGGACTGCAACGCAGCGCTGAATATGCAGCGTATTGGGGAGAGCAAGTGGCGCCCACTGGAGCTGTGCTTCTGGCCAGAGCAGGGAGCGCTGCCAGCCAAGGGCAAGGAGTACCCTGGTCTGGGGTACAAGCGGCTGCGAGACAAGCCACCCAAGGCCCAGCAGCAGCAGCCTGCTGTGGCACAGTAGTGTGTGCCCTCCCCCCCACTTGAAGCTGTCATCAGCTTACAATCAGTGCATGTTTTGTCATGCCAACTCTACGGTGTAGCCCTAACGGGTCAGGCAATGCTGTAGGTGTTAGGCGACCGTGACCATGTGTATGCCATGTATAGGCCATGAGCATGCCATGTGATGGAAACTCCACACAGACAAAAACACTGTTTTGTAGTGGTTGACAATTAGTGTGTTCGACTGCAATGAAGGCTCAAGGTTGAGGGCCAAGGTGCTGGAGGCCACCAAGGGAAGAGGGTAGGAGGGGTCAGGTATGACGAGGTGTCGGCGCAGGTTACGGGCCCGCACATGGACAGGGGCACGCCACACATGGAGGGACATCAGGGGTATCCCTGGCATCAGGGGCCCACCACACTGCAACTCCTCCTGCAAATCCTCTTGCAACCCCTGGATATATCATAGCAGAGCCTTGACAGCCCTGAAAAGGATGCATACACATTTATGGACTGCCTATGGATACACATGGATTGCATGAGGGCATTGCATTGACCATTGAGGCTTTGGTAGCAGGTTAGCTACCAAACAGTACAAGGATGGGGGAGTTGCAGGGTGGTGCAGGGAGGTGGACGAGCGTGGGGCAGTCAGGTTGTACGACGCACCACGATGGAGCCCTTGGGCAGGCGGCGCACAAACGAAGGGCGCACCACCATGTTGCGCCTAGCGGCCAGGGGTGCAGCCACCACCTCGGCCTTGCTGCTGCCGGCCTGCAAGGCACCAGGGCAGTGCGGGCGGAGGGCACGCACACGCATTGACAGGCATGCCGGCTCATCCGTGTTGAGATGACCCAGCAAGGCTCCCTCACAGTGCAGCAGCGATTCATCTCCCATGCTTGCACTGGCTGGCGAGACAGGGGACCAGGGAGGTGGGGAGTGAGGGGGAGTGAGGGCGGCATCTTACTGGAAGGCTTGCATGGTTGCACTGAGAGTGAGCAATGTAAAGGATGGCGTGAGGCTGTGTATGGTGGTGCCAGCACCTACAGGAGGAAGAAAGATGTCACGGGGCGAGCAGGTGGTGGGGGACACAGTGCCGGCGCAGGTGTTCAGCCACTCATGACTCAGCAGCTCGCTGATGGTAGCCCGGCGGCAAGGGTCCTTGGTCAGCATTCTGGTTGCAGTGGACAGCACGCAACAGGCGGAGCAGCAGCACTTGAGACTGCTGTCTCCTCCCAGGAGCAGCTGGGTCTGTGTCCTAAGGATGCGCTGTGGGACACTCCACAGCGCATCCTGTGGGCCTTTGGGCGCTGTGGACCTTTGGGAGTGCCCTTTGGGAGTGCCCTTTGGAAGT
>JASKMD010000009.1:3143765-3293724 GCA_030144725.1 Haematococcus lacustris
GTCATGCCAACTCTACGGTGTAGCCCTGTCACAGGGGTCAGGCAATGCTGTAGGTGGTAGGCGACCATAACCATGTGTATGCCATGTATAGGCCATGAGCATGCCATGTGATGGGAACTCCACACAGATAAAACACTGTTTTGTAGTGGTTCACAATTAGTGTGTTCGACTGCAATGAAGGCTCAAGGTTGAGGGCCAAGGTGCTGTGGGACACTCCAGCAGCAGAAGAAGCCATGCCTGTGTGCATTTGCCTGAACTCAGTGGCTTTGCTGAGCTCCTGGGCAGCACAAGCTAGAGGACCCACGATGTAATGACTGCTTTAGCTTCAGCCGAGATGCCTTCCCTGCAGAGTGCAATGAGACGCACAAGAGTGGATGGGTTTGTCACAGGCGAGCAGTGGAGGGCGTGGGGTCAGCGACTCGGAAGGAAAGTGGGGTCAGCCATGGTGGTTATCTCAAGGACGCCCTGTATGCTGAGGTGTCGCTCAGGTTAGCATGAAAACATGATGGCTCCAGCTTTATGCTCACAAAGCAAGCGTAAAGCTGTGGTATGTGCGCCCACAGCGCTATTGTCTGACACTGACACAGCCTGGTGGTCAAGTGCGTGCTGCTCACCAGGATGGGTCTTTGAAGCTCAGGGGCTCATGCAGGATCTTTGTGAACACCTGGGGCGCAGTGGCAGCGCAGCACAACAGCAGCATGGCTAGGCTGACGACAGCTGACGACCAGACACTCCAAGCCAGCATGCCCCCTTGCGCTGAGGTCTAGGTTGAAAGTGGCGGTCCAGCAGGCTGGGAGGTCAGGCCTCACCTCGCGTTCATTGGCACCATCAAAGGGCGCATAGCCACCCAGAGCAATGAACAGGACAACGCCCAGGCTCCAGATGTCCGCCTCCTTGCTATAGCTCTCCCTGCAGCCCAAAAGACGTACAGCAGGTTGTGTGATGACATGCGACTGTCGTATCATCCAAGCCACGTTAGTGATGCACAACGAGGCAAGGCGGAGGAGGGCAGCGAGGCAAGGGGCCGTGGGCCTTACAGACAGTACATCAATTCTCTTGCACTGCTAGGGTTCGCCCTTCTCGTGACCTGCCCAGGTCCGTGCTAACGCTGTGCCCCGATGCCCAGCAGCATGCCGTGATGCACCAGCAGTGCATGCCTCGAACCAATGGCGGTCAGCTTGACATCGATGGGCGACGCGGCTCAGGGTCACATTGAGTCCCGGCGGACCTGAGGACTTCAGGCGCGACGTAATACGCTGAGCCCAGCACCTCCGTCAGACGCGGACCGCCCTCGCAAAACATGCCGGCCAGCCCAAAGTCGGTCCTACGGTAAGGAGCGACATGGCCGCGAGGTCAAGTCAAGGACTGCGCTGGCTGGCCTGGTACTCCCTTGCGCACTTACAGCTTGACGGCGGATTCGTCACTTCTGTCTTCGAACATGATGTTCTGCAAGGCGACATAGGCAGGGGCACGTGACAACCCTTCCGATGAGGTGCGTGGGATGGCAATGCCTGCACTGGCTCAAGGCTGTGCGCTGCAACATGCCTAGCTGACCTCGGGCTTGATGTCCCTGTGCATGATGCCCAGGGAGTGGCAGTAGCTAAGTGCCTCCAGCACACTGCGCACCACCACAGACGCCTCGGCCTCCGTGTACCTGCAGCCACACACACACACACACACACAAAGCTGCAACACGCCCACATCACCTGGCCGGGCACAGCCCTCCCTGCTGCACCTGCCATGCTCTGCCTCACCTGCCGTGCTTGATCAGGTGCTCAAACCAGTCACCACCCTGACACAGCTCCATGATGAGGTGCAGGTCCTCAGCATCCTCGTACACCTCGCGCAGCCCCACCACGCCTGCGGGGACCATCGCACGCCCAGCACAGCAGCCAGCAGATGGTCAGCCAAGCCAACGTCTAGCATGACACTGTGCCAAGAGTAGCAGCTGGCATGCAGCCATGCAGGGTGTCTTGCTCCCCCCTCCAGCTGCCCCCTGCTGCTCCTCCCATGCCCCAACTTCACCTGGGTGGCCACCAATGGTGTACAAGACCTCCACTTCTCTCAAGACATCCGCCATGCTGAAGTCGTGCATTCCCTGCAGTGCAGGGAAGGTCATCGCCATTTGGTCGGAGTGCCATCGCCCTTTGGTCGGGGTGCCCTTTGGGAGTGCGAGAGTGAGTGACATCGCCTCCTGGGTATAAGTAGGTATCAGCAGGTGTTAGCTGATATGAGCCTAGTGGCGCAATGCCTCCGAGGAAGCGGCCCAGTGCCGCGAAGCAAGAGCCGCTTTTGATTGAAAGCCCGCGAAAACGAGGTTCGTCGTAGTCGCAGTGTGGTCCGCTGCAACTGTGCAGTCCAGTGAGCTCCGCGCTGCTCACATCGCTGCTGTTCATGCCAGCGCAGGTCCTAGCACCCCTCCAGGCAAACAACGCGAGGAGCCCCCACAGGCCCCACGCAGCAGCCAGCCAGCCACACAGGCAGCAGCCTCAGAGCCTGGGCCCAGCACTCCCCTGCCAGCCAAGCGCAGCAAGCGCACCAAGGCTGAGCCAGAGGCAGCTGAGCCCAGCCAGCCCACCAAGGGCAAAGGCAAGGCCCAGGGCAAGGCTGCCAAAGCCAAGCCAGCACCGCAGCCAGGCAGGTGGGCAGACAGGGACTGCAACGCAGCGCTGAACATGCAGCGTATTGGGGAGAGCAAGTGGCGCCCACTGGAGCTGTGCTTCTGGCCAGACCAGGGAGCGCTGCCAGCCAAGGGCAAGGAGTACCCTGGCCTGGGGTACAAGCGGCTGCGAGACAAGCCACCCAAGGCCCAGCAGCCGCAGCCTGCTGAGGCACAGTAGAATGTGCCCCCACCCCCCCCACTTGAAGCTGTCATCAGCTTACAATCAGTGCATGTTTTGTCATGCCAACTCTACGGTGTAGCCCTGTCACAGGGGTCAGGCAATGCTGTAGGTGGTAGGCGACCGTGACCATGTGTATGCCATGTATAGGCCATGAGCATGCCATGTGATAGGAACACCACACAGATAAAACACTGTTTTGTAGTGGTTCACAATTAGTGTGTTCGACTGCAATGAAGGCTCAAGGTTGAGGGCCAAGGTGCTGAAAGCGTGCATGCCCTGCAGTGTAGGGAAGGTCACAAGGGATGCTAGGCGCATCAGCCTGCTGCAAAAGGCTCGTCACATCCGGTCAACGCCACCCCTACTTAGCTGACTTTCGTTACTGTTTGAGAGCCTCATCCTCTGTCCCCAAGGCAGGGGAGTTTACTTCACTGCACATAGGCCCCTAGCCTGCTGGGCACCCAGGGGGCAACGCACCTGCACCCTCCGCTTTGACACACTCTTCAGCGCCCATCGCGTGCCCTTGGCCTTGTCAATAGCGATACAGACGACTCCAAACTGCCCCCTGCCCAGCTGCTCACCCACAATGTACTTGTTGCGCACGTCCCTGCATGCTTGCATGCAGACATCAGAGGTCATACAGGGATGGCAAGACGCCAGCACTACCATTGTCTCTGACTTGGCTAAGAAAGGATGCAAGCCTCAAGCCATTCATCTGGCAACCCACACACCCACTCACCCGGTGCGTCGTAGCACCCACAGCCCTGGCTCCGCTGGGCCTCCCTTAGCAGCTGGGATGCTGGGGGTTGGGAGTGCAGCAGGAGTTGGGGGCAGGGTGGGCCACAGCTTGCTGGCTGCTTCGTGCACAACCAGTGTTGCTGCAGCCGTGGCAGTAGCTGCAGCCAGCTCTGGGCAGTGTGGCTGCAGTGTGGCTGCTGGCTGTGCGCTATGCTGTGTAGGCTGGGCAGCAGGGCTCTGGCTCACAGGGCTGGGAGGCGATGTGCGTGCCTGCATTGTCCGAGCAGTACCAGAGGGCGAAATGTCCAGTGGCATACCTTGCTGCGGTGCAAGGATGGTCCCCAGCCATGATGTCACTGTGTTGGATGACAAAAGTGCGTAACAGCTAGTATGTAGACCAGCATCTCCCTCCACAGCCCAGCGGCAACAAGTACAACCGCACTAGGCGAGCTGTGCCTCAAGCAATGGGCAAGGCGAGTGCAGCGTGGTAATGCCCTAATGCTCCAGCGCTTGCATTGTCTAGGAAAAGGAAACTGTGGTATGAGAACAGCCCCTGCAAGCGCTGGACTCATTGCCACCAGTGATCCACCCACCTGAGCTGTTGGCGGTGTCAGCTCACTGAGGTCATGCATAGACACCGAGACTGCCAGCCTGGACTTAGGCCTCTCTCGGGGAGCGGCCACCACAGGCTGTGCCAAGTTCTGAGAGGCCATTGGCACTGCGTCACACTTCACAGTAGCCTTGCGTGGTGCGGCTTGTGAGTCTGGCTTGCTTTCTGCACTGAGCTGCTGTGGCTGCAGGGATGGTAAATTTGTGTCTGCGTGGTGTGGCTGCGGTGCAGCTGGTGCAGCTGGTGAAGCTGGAGGCCTGACCAGCACCTCAACACGAGCAATTGGGCACAGCTCTGGAGAAATCGCTGGAGACAGCAAGGGGATAGAAGTGATGTCTGGGGCAGCAGCTGTCTTACACCCAGGCTGAAGGGCAAATGAAGCTTCGGCAGCCGGTGCACTGGACCCAGCACTGTGAGCCCCGTGCATTGGGGGCTGTTGAGAGGGAGCAAGGTTGTCGTTCCTGACGGCTGACTCTGCAGGACCGGAAAAGGGGTGCAGTACCTCTAAAGAGTTGCTGTGCGGGGAAGAGCCGCTGTGGGCTGATGTTTCGACGATGGTGCCCTGCACAAGGTGGCTTGCACAGCAAAGTTTGCACATCTGGGTCAGCTCGGCAACCACTCAGGATGACCTTTCAGTGCTTTCTACAGGTCGTCCTGTTAGTGCGAGAAGCGCGCTTGCACAAACTGGAGCGCTTGCACAGCACAGAAAACAGGGGTAGCCGTTATGTGAACATTGCTGTATGTATCGTTTGACTCCGATGACAAGCTAGAGACGCACCCTGGCGAAGCCCACGAGCGGAAAGCTTGGGTCCGAGGAGGGACTCGTCGCGACGTATCTCAGGCTAGGCACGGAGTATTGCTTGCTGGCACAAATGCCCATCACCAAAGGATGGTAAAGCCAGCTGTTCGCATTGTATCTTTTGGGTTAAGGGTGCTGGATGAAAGACGCACGAGTGTGGCAGCGCGTTAGAGCGCAGAGCCTAAGGCTGAGATTACGAAATAAAGCAAAGACCCCGACCTACGGGTCACCTTCCTGGTGAATGTATAAACTTAAAGCGCGCATACGGCGGACGCCAGCAGCATAGGCCGACACATGACACAGCCAGCACGCTCGTGCGGCTCGCCTTGCAAAATGCAAGGCGCACTGCCTTGCACAAAACAGCCGGTGCACGTGACCAGTGCATGTCCAGATGGCCGGCTTAGGCCAGGGGCCAGTGGCTCCCCGTAGACAACGAGACGACAGCAGTGATCCGGCCGGCATATACAGCACCAAGTCAAAGTCGAGTTACCATGCGTACCTCTCTCCCTGACATTGAACTCCAACTCTTCGAAGTTCGAACACAATGTTCTGCAAGGCGACATAGGCAGGGGCACGTCATCACCCCTCCGTTGCCCGTGACCGCACTTCCGTTGCCCACCCCCACGCTACCAGTCAGACCCTCCCAACTCTGATAAAGCCATGTACACTACCTTGTCATGGATGTCCCGGTGCCGGGACGTGTGCGATTGGCGTAGCACTGTGCGGCATGCGAAAAAGTGCGACCACCGACCTGCCGGCCGCTCTCTCAACATCGCGCAGCGCAAGTGCACTGTGGGAGTGCCTCGCAACTACGTGGTGGACTCCTAGCGCTCTAAGGGCAAGTACAGCCGGCGCTTGTGATTCCTCCCGGCTCAATCAACCCGACAGTGTTTCCTGAATGTAGACGCGCACCCAGTTCTACTTCGGTGGAGGCATACCCATTGATGGTCCTAAAGCTTAGAGTTACCTTCCATTTCAAGGTCAGTTCTGACTGTGCAAGCATGCTATGTTGCTGTTGATGAATATGTCGTATGCATCAGAATGACTCGCCCTTGCTACCGGTCTCAATGTAGACAAAGCATAAGTAAACAGGAAGTTATCCACTTCGTGCATAACTAACCCTCAACACCATGGTTGGCGACTGTTACCCAATCTCAGCCGCCACCACCACGACCACCCTCACCACCACTGCCACCACCTCCTAACCCTACCACCACCACCCAGCCCAGCCCAGCCCAGCCCAGCCCAGCCCAGCCCAGCCCAGCCCAGCCCAGCCCAGCCCAGCCCAGCCCAGCCCAGCCCAGCCCAGCCCAGCCCAGCCCAGCCCAGCCCAGCCCAGCCCAGCCCAGCCCAGCCCAGCCCAGCCCAGCCCAGCCCAGCCCAGCCCAGCCCAGCCCAGCCCAGCCCAGCCCAGCCCAGCCCAGCCCAGCCCAGCCCAGCCCAGCCCAGCCCAGCCCAGCCCAGCCCAGCCCAGCCCAGCCCAGCCCAGCCCAGCCCAGCCCAGCCCAGCCCAGCCCAGCCCAGCCCAGCCCAGCCCAGCCCAGCCCAGCCCAGCCCAGCCCAGCCCAGCCCAGCCCAGCCCAGCCCAGCCCAGCCCAGCCCAGCCCAGCCCAGCCCAGCCCAGCCCAGCCCAGCCCAGCCCAGCCCAGCCCAGCCCAGCCCAGCCCAGCCCAGCCCAGCCCAGCCCAGCCCAGCCCAGCCCAGCCCAGCCCAGCCCAGCCCAGCCCAGCCCAGCCCAGCCCAGCCCAGCCCAGCCCAGCCCAGCCCAGCCCAGCCCAGCCCAGCCCAGCCCAGCCCAGCCCAGCCCAGCCCAGCCCAGCCCAGCCCAGCCCAGCCCAGCCCAGCCCAGCCCAGCCCAGCCCACCTCAACCTCAAGCCACCACTACGACAATCACCACTACGACAATCACCACCACCTCCTACGACAAGCCACCACTACGACAACCACCACCACCTCCTAGCCCGGCTCCACTTACCGCCCACACTAATCTGACCCAAGCTCAGCCAGCCACCCTATGGGTGGTCTCAGCAAACGCACCAAGGCTGGTATGGCCAATCGTGCTCGCCAGCTTGCTCTTGTGGCAGCAGCTCAACAACAGCAAGTTCTTATGTCTGCTGCCACAGAGGCAGCTGCTGCCACAGAGGCAGACCTTGAAGAGGCCAGATCTCAGCTTCGCTCATGCCAGAGTGTCAACATGCGCACCGCCACAGACCTGCAAGAGTGCCGAGAGCAATTGCACCAGTCCCAGCAAGCGTTGCAGCAGTCTGAGAGTGAGGTGCTTGCCTTGCAAGTGTCTTTGCATCGCTGCCGAGCAGAACTTTCAGCTGCAGAACAAGAGCTGGCAGCATGTAAGAGCAAGGTCAGGAGTATGGGAACCCAGCTGGCGGTCACGCAGGCACAGCAAGCAGCAGCTAGGAAGGCCATGCCCAAGGACGTGCGAGACAAGATGTCTTGGCTGCACCGCACTCGGGTGTCACTTAACACCTTGAAGCGTTGGCTTGGCATGCGGGGTGCACCACCGTGCACCCAAGCAGCCAACCCAGCAGCAGCCTTTAAGGCCCCCCCTCTCCCCCGCCACAACACAATGCCCCCTCCCCCCCGCCACAACACAATGCGCGCGGGCATACATTACTTTGTTGGCTACATCACGGCAATGTCAAGAAGCTCGAGGGTAAAGGAGGCGTGCATGGTGATATCTGCCCACAAAATATAGGCCAGGTTCACGCCTAGGTTGGGCATCATGTGCACAGTCATTGAAGCTCGGGACACCCATTCCGTGTAGCTCAGTGAGCCCTCTACATCCTGATGTGCTTCGATCATCAGTTCGCTACGTGAGCGAGAAATTAACTTAGTGTACGGGGTACCCCCCCTATTCAAGACATTGGGAGGGACTGATTGAAAGCGGGGCGGTACACGCTGGCATGGTACACACGCTCTTACGAAAGCAACAGCTCGGGTGTGGCCAATTGCGCACATGCTACTGTGCCACAGGCTGCTGCGCCTGGGCCTTGGGTGCTTGGTGTCGCAAGTTCTTGAAGCCCAGGCCAGGGTACTATTTGCCTAGGGCCGATGCCCTTGCTCGGCCTGGCCACCATCACAGCTCCATTGGGCGCTATGGGGCCTCCCCTCTCCGTCGTAGGTTTGATGGCTGAGTTGCAGGCCCTCTCCATCCATCTGCCCAGGGCCCCAGGGGTGGTCTGCTTCACCCAGGGGCACCACATGAGGCCTTGCACTGGCGCCTCAAACCGCTGACTCCAGGCTGACCGCTGCAAGCCTTCCAGCCTGCAGGCCATGTGGTCTTGCTGCAGTTTAGCCGGCTCTCACAAGGCTAGGGGCTGTTCACAACTGGTGCGAAACTCATATCCATTAGCACCACCATGCCCCTCTGCCTGTCTGTTGGCTTGCTGCTGTTGGGGCTCTCCACGCATTGGCCACTGCATTGGCACCCACCCATCCCTCGTGCCAATGCCAGTGTTGCCAAAGAACACCACTAGCTGCCTGCATGTTCCCCACTGCTGCTGGGTCACATCAGCCGCCTTCCCCTCCAGCTGCATGGTACACAAGACACACAATTCAGTTGCAGACTGACAGCCAGCTCATTATGTGACAGACAGGTATTTCCAGGAACGGTCACCAAGACCACCCGGAGGCAGTAGGTGGAAGGTAGGTGGAAGGTAGGTGGAAGGTGTAGGAGCCGGTGTGGGGAGAGAGCCATTAGCCACGCTGGGCCTACTGGAAGCTCTGGCTGCACGGCTGCAAGAAGTGTTGGGTCATGGCGCGGTCCTAGAGCTCCAGGTGGGCTTCCAGAGTGACAGCCAGCTCACTAACTACCTACACTCCTACAAATTAATCCCTGCGTCCGTCCCTGCGTGTTATCAACCTTGTCCGATCGGGCTGAAATTTTGATAGATGGTAGTTTGCAAAAAATAAAACATATTTTGCAAGAAAAATATTTTAAAAAATCAACAGCTGTTGCGCTGTGGCCCGCAACCTATCCCTGCACTCATCCCTGCACTCTAGCCACAGGGCAACAGCGCAGCCGCCTTTGATTTTTTTAAAATATTTATTTTAAAAAAAAATATTTTATTTTCTGCAAACTACCAGCTATCAAAATTTCAGCCCAATCGGACAAGGTCGGCAAAACGCAGGGACAAACGCAGGGACTAAATTGTAGGAGTGTAGCCTGCAGCATGCACCAAATGACCACTTTCCTGTGCCATGATGATGCTTTGCTTTGCAAGAACATGCTGCTACCACCCTTGACCTAAACACCCTTGGCACCCGTTCCAATGTTGGCTGCAGGCGGAGCGGGTCAGCCACTGCCTGGGCCCTGACCTCAAGCCGGTCATCGCCTACGGCGATGATGCCTGGGCGGCAGGTGCCCGGGGCCGGCAGCCGCTGCCTGTGTCAGGAATCCTCAAGGTGTGTTAGCGCCAATCCGAGGTGGCGCTGGTGGACGGGTTCCGGAACACCGCGGTCAGAGCCAGCCAATGCATGCCTGCCTGTACATCGGACAAGCTGCTGCGGCCGGTGTACAGCGATGCGACACAGAAGCAAGCCCGCGGCTTGGTGTGGTGCTGTCTTAGACATCACTTTGTCCAGTTCATGGAACGCAACATGAACGCGGCGAGCACTAGGGCTGCAACCTCCGAGCCCAGCCCAGCCAGTCAGCACAACGCAGCATAAAAGCCCCCAAGCAGCCGTACCCTTCATCCGACTCCGCAAGCGCACGTGTGCGGCCTTGCCTCAACAGCTGCAGACGCTCAACGTCCGGTCGGCAGCTGTTATCGGCCCTGCAGGTGGTGCAGCTACCTGGACGGCCGAAGCTACGGCAGAAGCAATGCTGAACACCCCTGGCAAGGACAACGTGCACATCGCGAACAGGGGGATCACAGCTGCGCGAATGAAAGGGAAGAAGGACGAGAAGATGGCAGCGGTGGCAGGAACCGGCCCGGGCGCAGCGGCATCAGAGGCGGCGCATGAGGCGGCGATTCTTTGCCCAGTAGCGTGAGCTAGGACGTGAGCGTGCACACCTTTCAGCATGCCTTCAGAAAGTTGCGGACCTCTACAAAGCGCCTGCTTAGATCCGTTTGATAGGGTTTTCATCATATAAAAACGGTTCTAAGCAGCCAGTTTGTTGAGGTCCAAAGACTTTCCGATGGTAGCAATCTTAGCACTGGGACCGGGGCACATGGAGGTGGAAATGAGTTTCCCAACACATCTTTGTTTTTAGAGTGCCATCGACCATTGTTCATTACATGGCAGTAACAGCCAGCCAGAGCAAGCGTTCGCCGGTAGGTTTGAAGGATCATTTGAACTGTTGTTATCACTGCGCAACAATGTCACGTGACCCGGCAAGGCCCCTGGCCGGAGGCCCCCGCCCCCGCTCTCCCAAACCCTGCTCATCACACGGCCAGCTATGCACAATACAAGATGCACTTCAAGATCGCAACCTGCTAGGGTAGGGCGCCCATAGGGGGCGGGGGTGGGGGCGGCGGCAGGCCCCTGCCCTCCCCCCCCTCCTGCACTATCCCTGCTTCACTGCCTGCTGCACTGCCTGACCCGACCAAACCCGGCAGCCCCCCTCCACAACTCCTTCTCGGCACCAGGTGAGGCCCCCCCGCCGCAGTTGCAAGCTGCTGCATGCCTAGGGGAGGGGGGGGGAGGGGGAGGAGGGGGGGGGGCCCTGGGCTGCCCCACCCTGACCGAGCGCCTGGGCCCCTAGGCCGCTGGGCACCACTGCCGCCTCCCCAGGGGCGATGAAAGCAGGAGGGGGGGGCGGTAGCCCAGCTCTACCACTTGCTGCTCCGTCACTTGCCTGCTTGGTCCCCAGGGCTGCTGACGCCTCTCCAAGGGCTGGTGGGGGGGGGCCAGCTGCAGGGCCAGGGCCAGGGCCAGGGGCCCCCGGGGGGGGGGTCAAATGGGGTCCTGGTATGGGGCCGAGCCCCCCATCTCCAGACCCAGACCCCACCAAGACTGTCGTGGGGCCATGGGGGGCATCCGCACCAGGGGGGGCTGTGGCGGGGGCCGGGCCCGGGCGTGGTGGTGGTGGCGGCGGCTGCATGTGGTGGAGCTGGAAGGGGTGGGGTGGGGGGTGGGAGTGGGGGTGGTACTTGGGGGCCTGGCTGTGGGTGGGGGGGGGGCCGCCAGCCCGGGGGGGGGCCAGCAGCGAGGTGTGGGGGGAGAGGGGCCCCACCTGGGCCGCCGCTGGGGTGGCTGGGTAGGTGCATGAGGTGAGGGGGTGGGGGGAAGCCTGGGGCCCAGTCAGGGGGGGGGGCGGCGGGATGGGGGGCCCCTTCTAGGGGTGCTGGGCCGGCTGAGGGGCTGGGGGAGGGGGGGGGGGCCGGCAGTGTGGCCTGCTGCCGGGCCGCTGCCTGGGTCCTGCGCCAGTGCACCTGAGCCCTGAGGCCCTGGCAGCCCCTGCTGCTGCTGCTGCTGCTGCTGCTGCTGTGGGGTGTGTGAGGGGCCTGGGGCACGAGTCAGGAGGTCTGGTGGGGGGGCGCTGGCAGGGCCCGGGGGCATGAAGGGGGGTGGGGGGCCATAGTTGCCTCCAGGAGGGGGTGGGTAGTGGCCGGGAGGGGGCCCCTGTTGGCCATGCATGCTAGGCGGCGGAAACATGCCAGGGGGCCCATGCATGCTTGCATGATTATGCATGCCGAAAGGTGGCGGCATGCCAGGAGGCCTGTGCATGCCATATGGTCCCTGCTGCTGCTGCTGCTGCTGCTGCTGCCCAGGGGGGCCATATGGAGGCCCACCAGGCCCCCAGCCATTGCTGGTGGCCATACCCCTGAGGCCTAGGGAGTGGCCGGGGGGTGCCTCAACCCCCCAGGGGGGCGGTGGCGCACTGCCTGGGGGTGGGGGCTGCTGCTGCAGGCTGCTGGGGGAGGGGTGTGGGCCGTGGGGATGGGGCAGCTGCTGCTGTTGGCCCTGATATTGCCCGTACTGCTGCTGCTGCTGTTGCTGTTGGGGGGCTGGCCGCTGGTGTTGGGGGGGGAAAGGGGGGCGCCCCTGGCATCCCCGCCTGCATGCCCGGGGGGCCTGAGGGGCCGGGGGGGCCAGGGGGGCCGGAGTGGGCTGGGGGGAGGGGCTGGGACAGCTGCCCGGCGCCCTGAGGCTGCCCGGGGGGGGCTGGGCCAGGTGGAGCATACCCCCACTGTTGCATGAAGGCCATGGGAGGGCCAGGGGCAGAGGAGGAAAGCCCGGGGGGCCCACCTGGGCTGGGTTGGGGGGCCTGCTGCTGCTGCTGCTGCTGCTGCTGCTGCTGCTGCTGCGAGGGGGGGAGAGGGGCATAGCTCAAGGGGCCCATGCCAAAGTGCTGCAAGGCTGAGGGCGGGGCACCTCCAGGGGGGGGCCCCCCTTGGGTACCAGGTGGGGGAGGCGGCCCGTTGGGGGGGGGCACAGCCTGCTGCTGTGGGGTGGGTGGGGGGCCGTAGTATGTCTGCATGGAGGGGGGGTAGAGGCGGCCAGGAGGCCAGGGGGGGCTGTGGGTCAGAGGGGGGTGGGGGGGGGGGGGCGGGGGCACCACCACGTCCTCGTCTTCATCCCGCCCTATTTCGTACTCCTCCTCCGCACCCCCACCCCCACCCCCCCCCCCTCCCCCTCCCCCTCCCCCTCCCCCGCTCCCCACCACACCACCACCCGCCGCTGCCGGACCTGCAGGTTGACCAGCTGCTGCCGTAGGGGCCTGCCCTGCTGCCACCCCCCCATGCCCTGCTGCTGCTGCTGCCGCTGCCGCTGCTGCCAGACCCTCTTTCAATCCCTCTGCCGCTGCTCTGAACGATGCCTCAGCATCTGCCACCGCCGCCACCTCCGCTGCCGCTGCTGCTGCCGCGACCTCTGCTGCTGCCGCCGCTGCAGCCGCCCGGGCAGCAGCCAGAGCCTCTGCCCCTGACAGCGGTTGGGGGATTGCAGGCTTGGGGGCGGCAGGTGCGGCCAGGCGGGCCTTGCGCTGCTGCGCCACACTGCCCCCCTTCTTGATCAAAAAGGCGCCCTTCTTGACCCCACCTGGGCCCCCAGACGCGGCGTCCGCATCCGCCGGTCCCCCTCCCCCTGCTGCTGCTGTTGGGCCGAGCAGCTGGTCTGTGTGGCTGTGTGCCGCTGAGGTGTCAGGCGCAGGCTCGGAGCCAGCTGTGGCTGCAGCGGCGGGGTCAGGCAGGGGGAGGGGTGTGGGCAGGGTGTCCGCGTGCGGGCCGCGTCCAGGGGGCTGTCTGACCTGGGAGGCGTCAAACAGGGAGTCCACGGTGGCGGGGGCTGCGCCGCCTTGGGGCCGCTGCTCGTCCTGCAGCCAAGCCAGGCCAGGCCAGGCACCAGGGGCAGTGGGCACACTGGATAGTGGGCAGGCGACAGGGGCAGCTGGCAGAGGTGAGTGGGCAGGGCAGGGTGACAGGGCAGGGTGATGACAGCCAAGGGCCTGAAGAGTGAGGTCCTAGGTGCTGTGGGCCACCAAGTGGGTTGCAGGGCACATCACACCACACCACAGCCTGGCCTGCATGTAACAAGCATGCTGGGTACAGCCTGGCCTGCATGTAACAATTGACGTGGCAAACGTGGCAATTGATCACACATATACATATATAATATATGCTGATAACACTAACTACGGACTGTTTAGATTTAGTTAAGATTACCCCATAATAAATTCGGTAAAACAGGACGTGGTACCATCACCATCACATGCAGCAACAGGCGGAGGGGGATGATGGCATTTTGCTTCCGCCCTCACCTCGCCCAGCCCCTACCCAGCCCCTGCCCAGCCCCTGCCCTAGACCGCCTCAGCCCACCAGCAGCTTCTTCTGCCGCTCCCTCCGCGCCTTCTCCCTCTCCCGCAGCGACGCCAGCTCCGGCGGCAGCCCCCCCGGCGCCCCCCCTGCCCCTGCCCCGCCCCCCAGCCCCAGCCCCGCCTCCCAGCCCTGCCCCTGGCCGAAGCCCAGCATCCCGGGGTCAGCAGGGGGAGGTGAAAAGGGCGGGCTGGGAAAGGGTCCCTGAGGCGGAGGAGCTGGCAGGCCTGGGAAGGCGGCAGGGGGCAGGCCAGGAGGCAGGCCAGGCAGGAGAGGCGGGGGGGGCAGCGGGCCAGGGGCGCCTGGGGCTGGGAGTGGGGTGGGGGCCCCGCCAGCAGCGGCTGCCACGGAGGAGATGACCAGGCTGTTGAGGGCCTGGCCCGTGAGCCCGCTCTCCACCAGCAGCTTGGTCAGGTCCCGGCCCTGAGTGATGGCCTGCAGGGGGAGGGGGCAGGAGGGGGCCAGGGCAGTTGGGAGAGGGAGGGAAATGAGGGGCTAGGAGGGGGGCAGGGCAGAGCGGGGCCAGGTGTGGATGGGGTGATCCTGGTGATGTGGGTGCTGCGAAAGGGTGGTGGCCTGCCAGGGGGGCAAGGGGCCAGGAGCGTTCCTAGGCTACTAGCAGGTGGGCTGGGGAAGAGGTAGGTGGGTGGGTCCATGGGCGGCACACTGCTGCCTGGCGGGGTCAAGGGCAGGGGCTGGGCAGGGCGGGGCCAAGCGTGGGCGGAGGCTGGGTGGTGAGGCAGGGGAACTGTTTCAACAACGCTGTGGGACTGAGAGGCAGGGGGTGCAGGGGTGCAGTGGGGCAGGGGTGCAGGGACTGAGACAGTGGGGCAGGGGGCAGGGGTGCAGGTCAGGCCAGGGCTGGACATCAGGGGATGGAAGGTTCAGCTAGAGCAAGGAGGGGGAGCAGGAGGAGGCTTAAGCCAGTCTTGACACAGCCCAGCAGCAAAGAGGTGGCAGGCCACAGCTCAGCCACCCCTCTCCTTCCCTCCCCTACCCCCTCCCCTGCCCACTCCCCTCCCCCCTGTCCCTTGCCCTGTCCTCCCCCCTGCCCAGCCCCCCCTGTCCCCTGCCCTGTCCTCCCCCCGGCCTGCCCCCCCCCCCACATGCATGATGGAGGCCTGCAGCGCCTCCGCCTTGCGCTGCTGCTCCAGCTGCTGGACAGCTGACTCAGCGCTCACTCGCTCTGCAGCCGCGCAACAGGCCAGCAGGGCTTGCTGAGGGCAGGGGGCCAGGGGGATGGGGCCTAACTAGGAGCGCAAGTGGGGGGCATGGAGGGAGGGGTGGGGGCATGCGACAAGGGGCACACCTGGGGGGTCGCCTGGGGGAGGACGAGGGGGGGGCACGCTGCCCTCCAGCCCTGGAACGGGACGGGGGATGGGACCCCAGCGGCAGCGTTTGGGTGGAGCGATGGGGGGGGCTGAGGTGTCAGCAGGGGCCCCAACCCCAACCCCAACCCCATTGCCTGCCTGCGCGGTGTTCAGAGTCTGGGAGGGGGGGAGGGAGGGTGGAGGGGCAGCGGGCACAGCGCCATTGGCAGTGTTTGGTGTGACTGGGGGGCGGCTGCTGGGGGGGTGGCTGCTGGGGGGCCCCTCCCCCTCCCCGGCCATCCCTGGTCCAGACTCTGCACTGAGCTGCTCCTGCCCCGCCAGCCCACCAGTCGGTTTGGTGTCAGGGGGGGGGCTGAGGCAGGCCACCTGTTCACCCTGCTGCCCTGCCCCTGCCCCTGCCTCATCCCCTGATGCAGCTGAAGGGCCCTGAGCTCCTGAGGTACAGGGACCCTGACCCTGACCCTGCTCCCCCCCGCCCCGGCCCCTCTCAGGGCTGCTGGCCATCTCATCGGCTTCCGCCTTCACTCCCTTCACTCTGCCCGCCTCCTCCTTAACCACCTCAGCCGTGCCCAGCTCTGTCTTGACCACCTCGCCTTTGCCCGCCCCCCCCCTGCCCCCCTCCACCTTGACCTTCACAGCCGAGTCAGCCTGGCTGGACCGGCCCTCCCTGCCCCCCTGCCCTCCCCCCTCTCTGGCCTTGTCCCGCCCCCTGTCCCGGCTGCCATCACGCTCCCGCCCTGGCCTGCTGCGGCTCCTCTCCTGCTCCTTCACCCGTGCTCCTCCTCGGCCCCGCTCGGGGCTCCGCTGCCGCTGCCTGCTGCTACCTCTGCCCCGCTCAGGGCTGCGCTGCCGCTGCCTGCTGCTATCTCGGCCCCGCTCGGGGCTCCGCTGCCGCTGCCTGCCGCTGTCCCGGCCCCGCTCAGGGCTGCGCTGCCTTTGTCTGCCGCTGTCTCGGCCCCGCCCTGCATCTCTGCTGCGGCTGCGGGCGCCTCCCCCGCTGCGCCTCCCGGCTGGCCCCCGACTATGGCTGCGCTCCCTTGCCCCCCTTGGCCCCCGCTCCCGGCTGCGGCTGCGACTAGGCAACCGTCCAGGTCGCCCTCCCCTGTCACGGCTGCGGCTGCGGCTGGTTTGCCGCCCTTGGCGCCCACCCCTTTCACGGCTGCGGCTGGCCTGGCGTCCAGACCCTCGCTGCCGGACCTGCGGCTGACGCCTGACAGGGCTGCGGCTTCTGCTGCTGCTGTCGCTACCCCGGGCAGTTGCCGTGGCTGCTGACTTGTCTGGCACCCGGCCCCGCTCAGCCTCTCCTACCTTGCTGCTGCTTTGCTTCACAGCCTTACCAGGGTCAGAGTCTGAGCCGCTGCCTTTGCGTGGGGGTGGGGATGGGGACGGGCTGTTCTTTGGGCTGCTGCCTGACTTGTGTAAGGCAGGGCTGGCTGGGGACTCAGCTGGCTGTGCATCCGGCTTGGTCTTTTTGCCGGTTGATTTGTCTGGATGGCTGTCTTGCTTTGGCAGAGGGGAAGCAGAACGAGATCGTTTGCCACGCAAAGGTGAGGCAGTATCCCTGCAGGCAAATGGCTGGCCATGCCGTTTTTCGTTGCTTGCTGTACCCGTTGCCAGTGCAGCCGCGTCCATACTTTTTTGATGATTTCGTCTTGCTCTTGTGATGTTTCGACTTGCTCTTGCTCTTGCTGTGATGCTTTGAGCGCGACTTGCGCTCCTCCTTCTTGCTTTCTTCCCCTTCCGCAGCCTTCTTCGCTTTGCCGTTCTCTGAGCCGCCAGCTTTACCACTGCCACATTGGTCAGGGCTGGCAAGATCCTTTACAAGCCCGGATGTCGTCGGGCTACTGCTTGGCATCCTAAGGCCGATTGATCGCCCAAGGTGCAGTCACTGATCCATCGCACTGGTGGTGGCGCGTGAACATCCGGTCTAGCAGCAGCCCAGCAAGCATCGCCATGCCGTGCATGGGATCACGCTGTAGCCCATGTCTCTCGTTTGTATGTAGAGCGACGAACAGGGCGCCCACCACCTGGCCTCAGCATCACGGCAGAGATGATGACGGCACAGCATCGTGGCACAACATACTGTGCCACAGCCTGCTTTGGAGAACAGCAGGGCCAGGGAGCTGGCGCAGAAGGCGAGGAACATTGGGGAGGTTGTTAAGGCTGAGACAGGGCGCACCGCTTCCCAGCAGGCAGCCACCAAGCAGCGCAAGCAGCACTGACTGGCCACCAACCACCCTGTTGTCACTGCAAGCATGATGAGGGTGATGGAAAGTCTTCTCACGACGTACTGGTTGGATGATGAGTACCTGTAAGCATCTGCACCACACCACCCAGCCAGGCGCTCCTTCCGTCCAGCATGCCGACTTCATTCGTCCGTCTTCTACATCACTTGACCACGCATCCGCCCTTGACTCCCTGCTGATGCTGCGCTAGGCGAATCGGTACCTAACCTTGTTAGAATGTCCCCTGCAAGGGAAGGGACCATCACTTCAGTTTCCAATTCTTGGAAAGAAAAAGGGCTGGCTGGACCTAGTGACCTAGTGTCGTTCACATCTTCATACATCATCCACATCTGTTTGCCCTGGAGCCATGACTTGGCTAGTGAGTGGCACAGTTATAGAGTTGAGCACTTACGGCAGATCACTGGGTGTGCAGCATAGTCTGGGCCACCAGCTGTGAAATTGTCAATGCCCAGTGCTCCCTCATCAGTCAAGCACAGCTAGCTCACCAAGGCTGTGCATGACATCATATCACGGGCTGCAAGCAGTGCGGGGATGCTCAAGCCAATAGTAGAGAACATGGATTCCATGCGGAGATCTTCTAAACTTTTACGGTCCGAATGCCCGGGTGCGAGTTTGCTTGCTAGACCTCACTGGCAATGCTACCAACTAGCACAAGCGGAGCACGCAGATGTGCGGAGTGGACTAGTTAATTGAATTGTGCGGGTTTAAGAGACCTAAGCGTCCAGCGCAATGGCAGGCGTCCAGCTGCCCAGTGCAGCTTCGCAGCTCACCAAAGTCCTAGCGGGGTTGCGGCACACATTCGTCGTGGCTGATGCTACCCTACCTGATATGCCGCTTATTTACGCTTCCGACGGGTGCGTGCTACATAAGCTCTTGTCCCACAGCCCTTTTGACGCCGCCCGACTCTTCACTGGGATGATTGCATTGCAGCTTTTACGCCATGACCGGCTACGGCCCAGATGAGGTCTTGGGCCACAACTGGTGAGCTAGAATTGCAAACAGGCAAGCAGCGCCGTGCCTCCGGGCCTCCGGCCACATCCGTGGCTCGGTTCTGACTGCAGCCGTTTCCTTCAAGGCGAGGGCACCGACCCTAAGGAGGTGCTGAAGATCCGTGACGCCATTAAGAAGGGCGAAGGCGTTTCCGTCAGGCTGCTCAACTACAGGAAAGATGGGACTCCTTTTTGGAACCTGTTGACTGTGACACCAATCAAGACTCCAGACGGCAAGGTCAGCAAATTTGTGGGCGTGCAAGTGGACGTCACCAGCAAAACAGAGGGCAAGGCAGTCACGGACAACGGCGGGGTACCCCTGCTTGTGAAATACGACACGCGGCTGCGGGAAAATGTGGCCAAGCGCATCGTGGACGAGGTCACCACGACAGTGGAGTCAGCCGAGCCTGGCAGAGCGCAGGGTGCCAAGGGGTCCGCGCCAAAGTCCTTCCCTCGTGTGGCATTGGACCTGGCCACCACCGTTGAACGTATCCAGCAGAACTTCTGCATCAGCGACCCCACCCTGCCAGACTGTCCCATTGTGTTTGCATCAGATGCATTCCTGGACTTGACGGAGTACAAGCGTGAAGAGGTGCTGGGCCGCAACTGGTAGGTATGCAAGGCCGTTTAGCTTCACATGGCAACAGCTGTACTGTAGGGAAAGGCAATCTGTTGTTGCAAACAGGTGTATGCCATGCAGCTCATCCAGTCTGCACAGGGTCATGGCCATGCTCAACCGTTGCCTGCTGCAGCCGCTTCCTCCAAGGTCCTGGGACAGATCAGAATACAGTTCAAATGATTCGCGATGCCATTCGCACTGGTGCTGAGATCACCGTGAGAATCCTGAACTACACCAAGTCTGGGCGACCCTTCTGGAACATGTTCACGCTGGCACCCATGTCAGGTGATTGCACAGTGCAGCCCAGGCAGTGCAGCCATACGGCAGCCTGAGCTGCGTAATCCAGGCCCCACAGTCAGGTTACTGCAAGGAGTGGCAGGGCAACAAAATGCCCTTACCATTCCTGGCAGGCAGCACGACAGGTCGGCATGCAGGTGCGGCTCAGGTTGCGGGGTGCTGCCGCCCGGCCGCAGACTCGGATGGTACCACCCGCTTCTTTGTGGGCGTGCAAGTGGATGTGACGGCGGTGCAGCCAGGCGCCCCCCTGGCCTCTAGCAAGCCTACTGCTGCAGATGAGGCCAATGTCAAGCGCGGAGTGCAGGCTGCCAACATGATTGGCACTGCGCTGCAGGGCATGGGCTATGCAGAGGTAGGCGGTGTGATGGGCATGGGGCTAGCAGTGGAGGAGTGGTCAGCTATGAGGTGAACCAGGCCAGGTGGGCAGTGGATGCCAGTGGTGGAGGCAGCTGTGAAAGGGCTGGCAGTGCAGACTGCGGACGGTGCAGTGAAGTCCTATACTAGAGTGGATGGGCCAGACTGTACAGGCTATTTGGCTAAGGCAGTGCGCATGGGATGTGCAGCTGCTGTCAGATGGAGCCAGGGTGGTCTGGGCTCGGGCAGGGCCCAACAGCTGCAGCCACCTGCTTGACCAGCCTGTGTGCTATACCTCGTGCACTTCTCACTGGCGGGCTCATACACACACACCTTGACCCTCACCTAGCCCACGCAAAGTTCTAGCCTCTGCATCTTCCCTAGAGACGGGTATGGGAGCCAGCCCAGCCATAGTCCACCCTCCTCCTCTCGCTAGATAAGTGGGTCAGGGTTGTGGTTGTTTCCTCCCCAGCCATGGTGTACCCCCTCCCCTCGGGGTCAGTGGTCGGGTCAGGGTAAGCCGTTCTCTTTTCCTAGCTAAACGCGGGTCAGGGTCAGGGTTGTGACCAGCGGTGTGGAGCTGCATTGCTGGACAGAGTACCAGCGTGAAGATGTGAAGGGTTGCGTGAGGGTTGTGGCCAGTGGCGTGGAGCTGCGCCTGGCTGCTCCCGCAGGCCAACCCCTGGGCCTCCCTCCCCTCCGCTGTCATGAAGCGCAAGCCTCACAAGACAGAGGACAAGGCGTTCCTGGCGCTGCTGGCAGTGCAAGCGCGTGACGGCAAGCTGAAGCTGATGCACTTCCGGCGCGTTAAGCAGCTGGGTGCTGGGGATGTTGGCCTGGTGGACCTGGTGCAGCTGCAGGGCACTGAGCACAAGTTTGCAATGAAGACGCTGGACAAGTACGAGATGCAGGTGTGCTGCGGATCAGCCCTGAGGTCAGGCAGATAAGGCAGGGTTAGTGGCAGGGAGGGGCCAAGGCTAAGGCATGAGGCATATGCCATAGGTGACTGACAGGGTTGACTTGTCCTGTTCAAAAACATTCGCTGCTTGCTAGCCCTCCCCAGCCTGAAGTGGCAGGGTTCTGCTCAGTGCCCCGGCACCTCTTTTGCTAGCACTGCTGTCCTGCGCCTGCCACCCTGCTGCTGGCGGCTGGTGTGGTCTGCAGGATCGCAACAAGGTGCAGCGGGTGCTGACAGAGGAGCGCATCCTGACGGCTGTGGACCACCCCTTCCTGCCCACCCTGTACTGCACCATACAGGTGAGCAAGTGCTGAGCAGGACAGGGCTGAGCAGGTGATGCAGGACAGGGACGGCCAGGTGAGCGTACAAGGCAGTGTCATGCGGGACTGGGCTGAGCAGGCAGGGCAGGGCTGGGCTGAGCACTGGGGTACCAGGGGAGGGTGTGGAGAAACACTGAGCATGAGCTAGGGCATGCGGCACAGGTCAGCCAGCCTTGCTCCAGGCCCAGCCAGGGCTGCTCTGCTAGCGCTTGATCTGAGTCACCCCCTGCAGACCGACACGCACCTCCACTTTGTGATGGAGTTTTGTGATGGTGGCGAGCTGTACGGCCTGTTGAACAGCCAGCCCAAGAAGCGGCTGCGGGAGGCGCACGTGCGCTTCTACGTGGCCGAGGTGCTGCTGGCGCTGCAGTACCTCCACCTGCTGGGCTACGTGTACAGGGACCTCAAGCCAGGTGAGCGGGGCGGTCAGAGCAGCCGCAGCTGGGGCTGCGCAAGTGACTGGAAGGGTGTGGCTGGACAGGCTGTACCTGCAGGTGCGCCCCCCCTTGTCCCCCGTGACTTCTTTGGCAGTAGGTGATGTATACCTGCAGGGGCGCCATGCCCCTACACTTTCCAGCACTGCAACGTACCCGGTTTGCCCTGAGCCAGAGGCGCTGGTGCCACACAACAAGTACAGGGCATCCGGGCTGAGGCCCACACGCAGCGGGTACTGACTAGGGAGCGGTTTTTCTCATGAGATCTCATTAGTTTCTCATGAGATCTCATTAGTATCCGCGTCTCATTCTCTCGGGCGGGACTAATCTAATGAGATTAGGTTTCTCATCAGTCGAGCGGCGACCGCTCCCTAGTACTGACCCTGCACAACGCTGCCCAGAGCAGGTGGTAGTAGTTGGGGGTAGGGGGGCCAGATGCAGCCAGCTAAGCTGGTCCCTGACCTGGCTTGCAGCTGTGTTTCCTGAGTTGTGGCCCTGAGCGGGTCGTTGTGCAGAGAACATCCTCCTCCAGCACAGCGGCCACGTGCTGCTGACAGACTTCGACCTGTCCTATGGCAAGGGCGTCACCACACCCCAAGTGGAGCGCAGGCCTGATGCCCGTGTCACAAAGGTCAGCCCACAGCCAACCCAGCCTGCGTGCTAACACTGCACATGCTAGTCACATCGCCATCTCATGCACCATGGGCCTCATCTCATGCGCCAGGGGCCCTCATCTCCACCCATGCCACTGGCCTGGGCTGAGCACTCTACTAGCAGGCTTACTAGGTGGGGTGGGCCGCCCCCTGTGGGTCACCTAGGCCGCCCCCTGTGGGTCACCTAGGCCGCCCCCTGTGGGTCACCTAGGCCGCCCCCTGTGGGTCACCTAGGCCGCCCCCTGTGGGTCACCTAGGCCGCCCCCTGTGGGTCACCTAGGCCGCCCCCTGTGGGTCACCCAGGCCGCCCCCTGTGGGTCACCTAGGCCGCCCCCTGTGGGTCACCAGGCCGCCCCCTGTGGTGATGTCGCGCAGAACAAGAATGGCAAGATTGTGTTGATGGACGACTTTGTGTTATTGGCTGAGCCTGTGGCGCGCGCCAACAGCTTTGTGGGCACGGAGGAGTACCTGGCACCCGAGGTCATCAGTGCAGCCGGCCACAGCGCCCCGGTGGACTGGTGGAGCTACGGCATCCTCATCTACGAGCTGGTGTACGGCACCACGCCCTTCAGGGGTGCACGCCGCGATGAGACCTTTGACAACGTGGTCAAGGCCCCGCTGAGGTGAGGGGTGGGGTGGGAGACTTTCAGGTGCTTCTCTGCGTGCTGCGCTTGACCCAGCCTCTGCGTCATTGTGAGCGCCCTTCACAACCCCTAAGGCAGGCAGCAGGCTGCAGGCGCTGCCCAAGAGGCGGGGTGGGGGAGTAGGGTGCGGGGCTGCAGAAGGCATAGCAGCCTGACATGGCCTGTAGCCAAGCAAGGTTGGGGTGGCAGCTGGGTGGGGCCGCAGGGAAGGGGGGGTGAGAAGGAGCCAGGCAAGGGACTGCCCCTTCTCAGCCGCTGCCTCACGCTCGCCCCACTGCTGCTGCCTGCTGCCGCTGCCTGCCCCCCACAGGTTCCCTGCCAAGCCAGTGGTCAGCCCAGAGTGCCAGGACCTCATCACTCAGCTGCTAGTCAAGGACCCGGCAAAGAGGCTGGGGACACGCACTGGTGCGCCCAGGGTGGGGGTAGAGGCGGGGGGAACAGGGGAGCGGGCATGCAGGAGCTGTGGGGGCAGCATTAGTCACGGGATGACTCATTCCTTGACCTCCTCTACCTGCCTGCTTACCCACTTCTGACCTGCAATTGGTCATCCTCACTGACTGACCACTCGCCATGACCTGACCCAGTGCTGACCTGGCCCTGACCTGCCGCACTGCCCTCATCCTGACCTGGCCTGACCTGGCCTGACCTGCCTCACTGCCCAGCCTGGCCCTGACCTGCCGCACTGCCCTCATCCTGACCTGGCCTGACCTGCCTCACTGCCCAGCCTGGCCCTGACCTGCCGCACTGCCCTCATCCTGACCTGGCCTGACCTGCCTCACTGCCCAGCCTGGCCCTGACCTGCCGCACTGCCCTCATCCTGACCTGGCCTGACCTGCCTCACTGCCCAGCCTGGCCCTGACCTGCCGCACTGCCCTCATCCTGACCTGGCCTGACCTGCCTCACTGCCCAGCCTGGCCCTGACCTGCCGCACTGCCCTCATCCTGACCTGGCCTGACCTGCCTCACTGCCCAGCCTGGCCCTGACCTGCCGCACTGCCCTCATCCTGACCTGGCCTGACCTGCCTCACTGCCCAGCCTGGCCCTGACCTGCCGCACTGCCCTCATCCTGACCTGGCCTGACCTGCCTCACTGCCCAGCCTGGCCCTGACCTGCCGCACTGCCCTCATCCTGACCTGGCCTGACCTGCCTCACTGCCCAGCCTGGCCCTGACCTGCCGCACTGCCCTCATCCTGACCTGGCCTGACCTGCCTCACTGCCCAGCCTGGCCCTGACCTGCCGCACTGCCCTCATCCTGACCTGGCCTGACCTGCCTCACTGCCCAGCCTGGCCCTGACCTGCCGCACTGCCCTCATCCTGACCTGGCCTGACCTGCCTCACTGCCCAGCCTGGCCCTGACCTGGCCTGCTGCAGGCGCTGAGGAGATCAAGGCGCACCCCTTCTTCAAGGGCATCACCTGGTCCCTGCTGCGCCACGAGGCGCCGCCTTACATCCCTCACCGCCAGTCAAAGACCATGACCGCGTCCGGCACTGACGCATAGTGCACCCAGCGCTGCACACAGCCATCACCATCGAGGCCCGCTGAGCCCTTCAGGGGGCCTCAGCAGGGCTCACCAGCTGCAGCCCCACGGCCGCACACCCTCTCCCATGCGCCTCAGTGCACCCCAGCCCACCCCGCCTGGTCATCCAGCCCCATGCTCCTGTGAGGAAGTGGGGGTAAGTGCAGGCGCTGACCTGGGCAAGGGGAGGACTCCACACCAGGAGTGCACAGGGCAAGGTGGCCAGGCATAGCCAGGCAGCTGCCAGTGAGGCGCAGCCAGGCAGCTGGTGGCCCCATGGCGTCACGCCCAGGCCAGCTGCTGGCCCCAGGGCCGACCCTAACCCTGCAGCCAGTCCAGCGGCATGCCCTGAAGCAGGCCACACCGAGGGCTTGCCAGGCTGACGGCTCCAACCACCTCATCACCAGCGGCGTGCCCTGGGAGGAGAGGGGCAGGCAGTGAGAGGCAGTTTCCACCGCAACAGCTCAGCCAGCAGGCTCTGCCCTGGCACCCTTCCATGAGAACCAGGGGTGTTGTGTGACTCCTGTAGACGAGGTGAGGGTGTGAAAGGTTCAGTTGGGCTGTTTGAGCGACGACCCAGCCAGGCTGATTGGTAGGGGTGGCTGCCGCAGGGGAGGCAGGGTCACAGTGTGCAAGCCATGGGGGGGGCTTCCCATTGCAGTATGGGTGGAGCCGCTCCTGGTCAGGCCTGACCCTGGCAGCAGGGGGCTGCGGTTGCTGCATACTGTGGAGCCCCATCAGCAATCTAGCGCACACCTCAGTGGGTCGCAGCCAGAAGAGTATGAGGAGTTGTGGAAGCAGCCTGGAACCAGGTGGCTGCAGCTTTAGATGGCCTGACCCGGGCAGCAGGTGGACACCGGGGCAGCTTGGGACCAGCCTGTTGCCGACCTAGAGGTCTGGGTTGCAGCCACGAGAATGTGGGCAGTGCGTGGAGCAGGCTGCGGTGCAGGCACAGGGGTGCAGGACCTTGGCAGTACAAGCGCAGGAGGTGGTGAGGTGGTGGGTCTCAGGGGTGCTGGCATATCCATGGCAGCGAGGCAGCAGTGTGTTGTCAGTGCTGCGGGGGCAGTAAGAACACCTTGGGGGGGAAAAGGGGAGGAGGGGGGAGGGGGAGCAGGGGGGAAAAGGGGAGGAGGGGGGAGGGGGAGCAGGGGGAAAAGAGAGGGGAGGGGCAGGTCTTTTCAAGAGCATGAGCTGTGTACTGTGACTGCTGTAGGGTAAGTGGAGCAGATCACTGCTGCCAGGTCGTGGTGGTTGCCAGCGTCAGGGCCACTGGTGGTGAGCTGGGGCATGTGGGCTAAAGTTGAGAAGCAGCCAGGGGCTATGGCTAGGAGCATGCGGGCAGCTGGTGGGTGTTCTGACCACTAGCTGTGCTCCTGTGCATGGAAAAGTTGCTGGCTGCGTTGGTCTCAGCATTGGTTTTCTGTTGGTACGGTCAGGGCAGTGACTGCAATGTGGAGTGGTAGGGTAGTGAGAGCAACTATCATGTTGGGCCTTCACAACAGGAGATCATGGTTGCGGCAAGACCGGATGTGCGTGCAAGTGAGCAAGCTCTGTGGTTGTGCTGTCCAGACCGGCAGCTTATCACTGAAGCAAGGGCTGCTGAGTATGGCTGAGGCCGCTGGTCGCATTGCTCCTGCCCGGCCAAGGTGTTGGTAGCTGCTGCTCCTCGCTCGCCAGCGCCATTCTGTGTATCGTTAAAGCAAACCGCTAAGGGCTGTCTACCTGACGATTTAAAGTGTGGCGAAAGTCATGACAATGTTATGTTACACCGTTTTCACCATGCGAAGATATGCGATGTAGGAAGAAAGGTTGTGCGGTACTATCGTTCAGCTTGTATATGTCACTGTGAAATCAGGATGTCCCAGCATGGGTTAGCTTAGTGGCTTGAACCGCTTAAGCCGTCAGCCGTGAGGCTGCTTGCCCGCCCTCCCCCTCTAGGGGTTCGGGACTTTCTGTAACGTACTTCGGAGCAAGGTGCACATGGGCTCAACATGAAGTCAGGTGCACATGGGGTTGGTAATCTTCATGCAAATACTCGCTCAACACTGCACCGTTTCTGATAGCATCTGACACATTGGCAGCTGCGAATTATTGCGCATCTACTGGCAAGCGGCGAGTTAACTCTTGCGAGTGAGGCCATGCCGGCGCAAGCGATCGCGGATACACCTCAGCTGCTCACCATCGATTGCTCTAGTGGTATGTAGTGGCATCAGTGATTGAACTGCGCCTGCTATCGAGCCAGAAGTACAATCACATTTCAGCCCGCCAGGCTCGCTCCACGAGCATGTCATTGGTGCAAGCGGCGTCGGAAGACCGTCGTGGGGCAAGTGAGAGAGCCACATTGCAACAAACGCGGAGAATGTGCGTTTCTCTCTAGCCAGTCACACAGAACAAGGGACCGCCTGCTACAAACTGGCATGTTGTGAGCTGACCACACTGAATATCTAGGTTGTGGCTCTGTAACTTTGTTCCTTACTCAACGACACAGCTGTTGGAGAAGGAAGCACGGCATTTCATTGAGTAGGCCGGTTGGAAATGACTTTGGCGCGACATGACTTTGCCTTGCAGTAATGACTAGCCCACTCCGACGGACCCTGCCGGCCTAGACCCTGCCCCCTAGCACCCCTCGCATCCCCCCGCAACTCCTCCCAGCCCCAGCCCAACCCTTCCATCCCCCTCCCAGCCCCAGCCCTGAACTCCCACGCCCCCTCCCAGCCCCAGCCCCGCCCTCCCACCCCCACCCACCCCCTCCCACCCCCAGCCCCGCCCTCCCACCCCCCCTCCCAGCCCCAGCCCCGCCCACCCACCCCCTGTTACAGTCCTGCTTTGAACCTAGAATGCATGTGTTTTGAAATGCGCATGCAGATCTTTCCAGCCCTGCATGCGAGATTTGGGTTTGTCATGATTTACTTTGTCATGACGGTTGTTAGTTGTTTTCGGCTTACTTAAACCTGAGCGTTGCTTAGTGTAGGGACTTTTTGAGCACTTCTGGAGACTCTGGATCGGATGACTGGTTCAGTGACGTAGGAATGCGATGAGAACTGAGTTACTGAGGCCATCTTCTTGACGATGTAAGTACAAAGCACTGCCACGCTAGTCGGAAGCTGTCTACGAGTACGTAGTCAGCCACAGCGGCAACATGTCTCTGGCGGCTGCAGCCGGAGTTTAGTTCGCAGCCAGCCATGCATCCTGACCGTGCAGCAGCACTGTAACATTTGGTTTCCTCGCATCGATCATCGGCCTGTGCTCTTGCCTCACGCAACGCAGTAATCGAGCTTCTGAGGTACTTACCTGCTTCTGAGGGGCAGTACCTCCGGTGCAAGAACGCCGAAGGCTCAAGCTGACCCAATAACACCATCGCAACGTAAGCTTGCCCAGCTGCTCTAACCGCTGACCTGCAGTGTTTGTACCTGCAGTGTTTCGAATGCCTACCCGCGAAAGCGGTGCCCACCTGCGCAAGCAGTGACTACCCGCGAGAGCGGTGTTTACCTGCGTTAGCGGTGACTACCTGCGCAAGCAGTGCCTTACCTGCTGCATGCAGTGCTACCTGCTCTTTGCAGTGAACTCTGGACTCCGTACCTCGCGGGACCTTAGTACCTCGCGGGACCAGCCCGACAGCTTTGCTTCACTTCGCAGCCGAGTTGACATGCAGCTCACAGCGACGCACACCACCATCAACCCCACCACCACCCTCACGATACGTTGACATTGTAAAGCCAGCCATGTTTCATTGGTTGTGTCTCAGCTTCTACCAGTCCATTAGGGCACACAAGTAGGCCAAAGCACCAAGCACGGTGCCTCCAGCTACAAAGCCATCAACACTAACACTAACACAAAGCTACAAATCATTACCTACATTTCACTGACTCAATCTACCATCATGAGCCTCACCCCCCAAACACCCGAATAGCACACATCACCACCAGCTGTTGAGCTGGGAGCACGTCTCTATGCTCACATGACGCTGACACCACCTGACCCACTGACGCCAACTGACACCAGCCGCTGAGCTGTGCGCATACACAAGACACATACTCCAGCTACCCACAATTCACACCAAGGACAACCTGCAGCAGCAGGTCAGCACATCATTGGCATGACAAGCAGAGCTAGACCAGCTCAGCAGCCAGCCACAGCTCTCAAGCCGCTAGCGGCACAGCTAGTGCACACTCTGGCAACCCAGGCAACACCTAGGGAAGCACACAATGGCACACAGCAGGGCAGACGCACCTGCCTGGACGGCCACACACATTGGGTGCACAGGCTTCAGCCTCTGCATAGCAACAACCATAGCACAATCCGCAGTTGCACAACGAGATAACGAGAAGACAAGAACAAGAAATCACACACACAGAGGAGGGCGCGACGACCGCCAACGAAAACACACGCAGAGGGCGCGTCAAACGTCCTGGGCAATGAGATCCCGAACAAATACAACACAACGCAGGGGAAAGAAAACCCGAACACACACAGCAAGGGGCGCGTCTAACGTCCTGGGCAATGAGATCCCGAACAAATACAACACAACGCAGGGGAAAGAAAACCCGAACACACACAGCAAGGGGCGCGTCTAACGTCCTGGGCAACGAGATCCCGAACAAATACAACACAACGCAGGGGAAAGAAAACCCGAACACATACACACACACACACACACACACACACAAAGGAGTAACTCTCCACACGCAGATGTACAGTACCAGCGCCACCGAGCGGTTGCACTGGCTGGCAAGAAGGCCAGTTTACGTCGAAAAATACCACATGCGTTGCACAATGCGTTCCACATGCGTTGCACCATGTGCACAACAGTTCGGTTCACCCAACTGTTCACGTTCACCACCACCTCTATCAATCACAACATCTACCAACTTCTCTTTCTACCACCTTGTCTTGCTTTCTTATGTTTCATGTCATGCGGCTGCTCATTTCATTCCTCGACTTCTGACGCCAACTCTGGAGTGAAGAACAAGACAACATCGAGACCCTTAGCTCATGCTCTCTTGCACGTGGTGTGAATGTAGCGCGTTGCATGACTGCTTGTTTGCATGTAGCATGTGCATGGTTGCTTTTACCTGCCTGCCTGCTTTTCACTGCCTGCCTGCTTTGTGTTCGAATGACTGTCTCACCCAGACGATGCAAGCTCCGGGACGTACCTTTTTGGAGTGGGGGAGAGTGTTACAGTCCTGCTTTGAACCTAGAATGCATGTGTTTTGAAATGCGCATGCAGATCTTTCCAGCCCTGCATGCGAGATTTGGGTTTGTCATGATTTACTTTGTCATGACGGTTGTTAGTTGTTTTCGGCTTACTTAAACCTGAGCGTTGCTTAGTGTAGGGACTTTTTGAGCACTTCTGGAGACTCTGGATCGGATGACTGGTTCAGTGACGTAGGAATGCGATGAGAACTGAGTTACTGAGGCCATCTTCTTGACGATGTAAGTACAAAGCACTGCCACGCTAGTCGGAAGCTGTCTACGAGTACGTAGTCAGCCACAGCGGCAACATGTCTCTGGCGGCTGCAGCCGGAGTTTAGTTCGCAGCCAGCCATGCATCCTGACCGTGCAGCAGCACTGTAACACCCCCTCTCAACCCCAGCCCCGCCAACCCACCCCCTCCCAACCCCAGCCCCGCCCTTCCACCCCCTCCCACCCCCTCCCAGCCCCAGGCCCGCCCTCCTAGCAACCCACCCCTCCTAGCAACCCACCCCTCCTGCTGCCCCCCCCTGGCAGCAGCTGGCAGCTGGCGCTGATGCCGCCCCTGGGCTGCCCACCCCTCCTGCTGCCCCCCCCAACATAAGGTTACATAGCAATGGCATACACACCTTGTGAGGCCTGGCAGAGTGGCCATGCCAATAGAACTGCTCACGAAGGGGTCAAGCATCGCAGCAGCCTTGCATATTTCCGAGCATGGGTGGAGGGGCGTCGTTACATCGGTTTGGCATGCCATGTAAATCGCTTTGACTGCGGCGACTGTCCCTCACTGTGTGCAGGTGCTCTTGGGCCACGTCGGTCGCGGCGGTCTCTCGCGACGAGGCCCGCATGAGCAAAACATGCATGGATTTGAATATGGAGATTTGAGCCGCCATAGCACTCAGCACACTGCACAGTATTCCTTGATACGAGTTGCACCGCGTAGCTGACGGAGTCCTCTATCCAGTGATGTGCGAAACATAAATAGAAACCATGTGGCTGAGACGCGGCGTCGTTTTAATTACCAGGGGTAGGTTCTCTCTCAGTTGGGACCGGCTGATGTGGAACCTTGCCTACCCGGTGCCTCGGAGCCGTCTGTCACAAAACTAAGTACGACAGCCTGTTGAAGTGCGGTGTGTGCGGCGGCTGCACGTCACCACGTCATCACTTCCGGATACTCTGTTAGAGTGAGCTACAAGCACACTGCTCGCCTGCCAACAGTCCGTCACAGCAGCAGCCTGAGCTGCAGCTGGTACCACAAAGCTCGGCCTTGCGCCCGCTTTACCTGCAGCACGCAGCGACAACTCGCATGACCGGCGTTAACAACATCGGCTCGCATCAGGTCGGGTAAGGAGGACAGCCGAGCTTGGGTTGAATGCAAACGTACCTTGCAGCAAGGTGGTAGGCGACGCTTATCTTGAGCCGCCAGCGCCAGGGCCGCTGCCTCCGGCCCGCCCCCCGCGGCCTCCGGCATCGTGCCGGGTGCAGCCCCTTCTTCCTCCTCGTCACTCGCCTCGGGCCCGGCACCTGAAGCCGCGACCAGCAGACGCGAGTTGCCGCCACACTCTCGCCCTTCACTCGCCCAGCTGCTCGCCCTAGGCCAGGCTTGACAGCTGCCCTCTGCAGCTGCTGATGCACAGGGTGACCACGCCGACCACCATGCCGACCACCACAGCAGGAGCCCAGGGGACCAACTGGGCACTGTAGGGTATGGCCAGCAACCGCCCCTACCGCAGCAGGTGCCAGACCTGGTGTCGGGTATGCCAGCATCTGGACATTGGCCTGCAGGCTGCAAACCTGGGGCCGCAACAGAGCAGCAACAGAGCAGCAGCAGCAGCAGCGGCAGGAGTAGGCGGTGCGGGCGAGAGGTAGGGGTGCCCACCCTGCACAGCCCCAGGCTGGGGTGCAGCCAGACCCCCCGGCGCTCCGCCTGGGTCCTCACTGCCCAGAGGGAAGCCGTTGAAGTGGTGCGCCAGCCAGCCTGCCAGCTGCTCTGAACCCTGCAGCCGGACAGCAGACAGAGCAGAGGCTGAGGTGGGGGGCTAGTGGCCAGTGGGGGAGGCGGCCAGACCGGCAGGCAGCAGGAGACCAGGCTGGCAAGGCGGGGGTGGCGTGCTGGTGGGCTGGGAGGTGGGGCAGTGCAGAAGGGGTGGCAGGGCGGGGGAGGGGCTGCAAGAGAAAAAGAAAGACTGCGCCGTCGTTGACGGCCGTGAGTTCAGGAAAGTTGGCACCTCGGGCCTTGCGGTCACCTTGTAAGCCAATCTTTTCAATTTAGCCCCCAATTTAGTTCTTTTCTTACGTCGTCAGGTGGGGTCGAACCCGTGACCTCTCACTCGTTGAGGAACCGCCCGTTGCCAACTGAGCCACACATCGCAGATTGGGGTGGGGTGGGGAAGGGCTGGGAGATGTGGTGAGGCAGTGCCTAGTGGCCCCGCACTGACCCCTACCTGTCCACCTCCACCCCCCTCCTAGGCTGCCCGCTGCCCACCTTGCCCTCCGCGTCTAGGGGGCTGTTGTACATCAGGCTGTCCACCAGGCAGCTCCACAGCCGAGGCAGCTGCATGGGCCCCAGCTGCGCCAGGTCAGCATGGGGCAGCAGCCGCCCGGCAGCCGCCCCTACAGCCAGCAGCCAGCAGCCAGCAGCCAGCACGCTCGCCATGGCAGGGGGCAGGGTCAGGGCAGCAGCAGCTGTTGCAGGAGGCGTGAGGGGCACAGGGGGGGGGAGGGCCCAGGGCCAGTGCTGCATGCAGTGATGGGTGGGGGAGAGCAGCAGAGACACCCCCAGGGGGCGCCCCCCCAGCTTAGGCCGTGCAGCTACTGGCCAGGAGGGGGGGGGGGTCTGTAGTCTGGTCCTAATCTGTTGTGTAGGGCCTAGGCTGGTTGAGGGGGGGGGGCGGGGGAGGCAGGGGTGTCATGGGCAGCTCAGCCTGCCCGCCCTAACCCCTTGAGCCAGATGCAGGGCCGATGCAGAGCAGCTCTTGACCGTGGCTGCAGCTAGTCAGGGGCTCCGCAGCCTCCTCCTGGTGCTGCTGGTGCCTAGGAGGGTCCAGGGGCTCGGCCAGGCGCTGCCAATGCACTGCCACAGCCCTCTAGCAGCAGCCCTCTAGCAGCAGCTGCCACACTGACCTGGTCAGGGCAGCAACTGCTGCAATGCCTGCCCCCTGCCCCCACCCTACACTCCCCACCCTGCCAGCCTAACCTAAACCCCGCTGTGTGTCGCCCCTGATGCCAGCACCCCCCCTCCTCACCCCCCACCCCACCCACCCAACCCCTCACTGCCCCACCCCCTCACCCGATCCTGCAGCAATGTTGTCCAGCACCGTCAAGCTGTGACCGGACTTGCCCGCCCCCCCCTGCCCCCTCCCCGCCCCCACCGCCACCGCCCCGGCTGAGCTGAGTTGCACGCGCACCCCTGCCCTCCAGTCGCCCTCAAACTGACCCAACCGCTGCGTCCCCAGCCCCGCCCGCTTGCTGCCTCTGCCCTGCCGGCTGCCCGGCTGCCGCTGCTCCAGCTGCCCCTCCACACCGCCGTCCTCAGCCAGGACCAGGGCGGCTGTCAGCCCCGAGGAGGGGCAGCGCAGCAGCAGGTCTCCCTTCAAGCCCAGCCAGGCCTGAGGGGCCAGGGGGTCGTGGATCACTAGGTCGGGTAGGCTGAACTCGTACAGCTCGGAAGGGCCGGGGCTGGGGCAGGGGGCCGGGGGGCAGGGCAGGGGCGGGTGGGGGGGGTGGAGGGTGAGCCGGCCCTGAGACCCCAGCTTGATCTGTAGGGCAGGGAGCGGGGGCAGCGGCTGGGGGCAGGGGCTGGGGGCAGGGCCTGGGGCTGAGGTAGGGGCACTGGCAGGGGGGATGGCCAGCAGCTACACAGTAAAGCACATAATTTGAACAGGCCTGATTTGACCGTTCTCTCAAATTCGCCCTTCAACACGCTTCCTTTCATGCACCGTCGTTGGAGGTTGTGAGGATGGTGCAATCACAATGGTACCGGAATGAATGGGCACGGGGCCTTGAACATTGAAAGTTGTTCAAATTAGAAACCTTACTGTGTAGGCGTCAGGGGGTAGGGATAGTCAGCACCTCCCATCCCACAGGGGTGTGAGGGGTGTGAGAGGGCTGTGAGGGGTGTGTGATGTGTGAGGGGAGTGTGAGGGGTGTGAGAGGTGTGAGGGGTGTAAGGGGCGTGGGAGGAGTGTCCCTCACCTTGACGTACTGCTCCCTGCCCAGCTTCTTTGTCTTGGCCTTGGCTCTTGGTGTCAAGCTCCAGTGCAGCAGCCCCACCTCCTGCTGGCCCTGCACCGCACCACACCCATGCCACCCATACCACCCACACCACATGCAGCTAACCCTGCACCGCAAGCTGTGCTGATGTTTAAACAGCCTAGTGCCCTGCTGCTGCTGCTGCTGCTGCTGCTGCTGCTGCTGCTGCTGCTGCTGCTGCTGCTGCTGCTGCTGCTGCTGCTGCTGCTGCATATCTCAGTGCTGGCCATGAGGGGTGCCAGTGGGGGGCCCACTGCTGATGCGTTGTTGGCTGAGCTGGCAGTGACATGCGCACCAGACAGTGTGACCAGACAGTGTGACCAGACAGTGTGACCAGACAGTGTGACCAGACAGTGTTATCAGGCAGCAGGCTGAAGGGCGGCTGAGCTCTTCAAGGCCTTACCCACTGGCATGTGAGGCAGCGCCAGGTTGCAGGCAGGAGGCAGTAGACGGTCAAGAATGACGCCTGGCTGGGTGGTCTTCAAAGCAAAGCAAAGCCAAGGCCACCCTCCGCCTGCCCCTTCCCCACCCTCCCCCACCCCCACCTGCCCCTCCCCTTCTCCTGCCCCGTGCACCTACCTGTGCGCAAGACAAAGGCTTAGGGCCCTCGTCAGGCTCGTAGCTGCACACCTCCTGCACCTGCACCTGCAGCCAGGCAGCAGCCAGCCAGGCAGGGCGCACCCTCAGGCACAGGAGGTCAGGGTGCAGGGTACGGCCAGGCAGGCAGGGTCCAGCAGGCGCAGGGTCAGGCCCACACAGCCCCCCACCCCCACATGAACACCTAGGTGCCGCCAGTGCCAGCCTAGGTGGGGGTGTTCTGACTCCGCAGCCTTCTCACAGCCACAGCCACAGCCACAGCCACAGCCACAGCCACAGCCACAGCCACAGCCACAGCCACAGATACACCAGCAGCAGCAGGGGAGGGAGGGGGAAGGGTGGGGGCTGCAGCTGACCATGGGAGGGGGTGAGGGGGCTCCCCCTGGAGGGCCCAGGTAGCGCTGTGTCACGAAGTGCTGGCCCAGGATGGTCATCACCGTGTCCCCTACACCTGCGCAGCGCAGGGCCAGGGCGGGGCAGCACCAGGGCCAGGGGTGGGCTAGGAGGGGGAGGGGCACAGCCAGGGGCCAGGGGCCAGGGCCAGCACCCAGCCTCAGCTGACCCCACGGCCCACAGCTGCTGCCAGTGTCCAACCCAGAGTCCAACCCACAGCTGCTGTCAGTGTCCAACCCTCCCTCACCCCTGGCCTCATAAACCCACAGCTGCTGCCAGGGCCAGGCGCCCCACCTGCTCCCCCCTGGGCCTTTTTGACCTCACTCCCTGCTGCCGCTGCTGCTCCAGTTCCTACTCAGCCCCTTCCCTAGGCACGGCCTCTACCCCCACCCCTGGTCAGGCGCCCCTCCCCCTCCTACCCCTTCCCCCACCTGCCCCCTCCTTGCCCCTCTACCCCTGGAATGGACACCAGGGTCACCCTGCCCCCCTCCTCGTGGCACTAGCCCCTCGGGCCCCCCTACTCTGCAGGCACCCGCCCCTTGGCCCCCTTACTGCCATCATGCAGGCACAGCTCCTTCCCTTCGAAGAAACCCCTAGCCCCCCATTTTCGATACGGTAGGTGATCTGCTCTCACTATTGCTGGAACGCAGCATGTCGGTGGTCAGCACCAGCACCAGCCGCAACACAGCCAGGAATCTGTCCAGGGGCTGCGCTTGCAGGCTGGGCGCCAGGAGGAGGTTGCCCAGCCGCGTCCATTTGTCGGGCTACGGCGAGCAACGCACCCAGCGTACTTGTCAGTGGCGCAGCGCGGCAGGAACAGGGCTGCTGCGGATGCTGCTGGAAGCCTCACGCGCTGCACAACGGGCAACTCCGCAGGTCGCGACCCTCGCTCCTGCAGGTACTTCTTAACGCTTGGTGGAGGCGCTGGTATGTCCTCCCGCTCGACTACTGTCGCCATCGTGCGCTCAGCCTTGCTCCCAAACAGCGCAAGACGTCCCAGGTCGAGGCGGAAAGCAAGCTGACAGCTAACGGTCTACGCGGCTATTGCAACGGCGTGCCCTCTCTTCCAACGGCATTCCGATGGAAAACCGCGATGAGGATGCAAGCTTTCGCATGTCATCTGTTTCACCCTCCAAGACTCCAAACATGCAGGCCTGTGCTGCATCTATTGCACGCGGAGCTAAGCGGAGTTCAGGAAGCTTGAGCTTGACTCACCTGGTTTGCCCTAAGTTGGAGCCAGCTCGGTCGGTTCGAGGTGGGAGAATCCCACCACATTCCCTGAGCCCCCACTGAGTGTGAGGGGTCAGGCAGTAGTGAAGGTGGTAGGCGCCCAAGCCGTGTGCATTGGAACATAACTCCACACAACCAAACACCGACCTGAGTGGTCCCTGGTGGTCCCTAGTGGTCCGATTCAATGTAGGCGCTAGTGAGGGACGAGGGGTTGACAGTGCTGCCCTGGCTGACAGAGTCTGCTAGATTGATGACCTCTGTTGCTTTGGCTGGGTCTTTGTGGATCCAATCCCATTGATTCAGCTACTGGGTTGTGAGTACAACCACTGGGGCCACTAAGCCCTCCAGGTAGCCTCACATGACCCATTCTTGTTGGTCGGTGTCGTGCTGTATGATAGTCAGCACTGAGTCAGCACCGTGTTCTGCTGCAGCCTGATCGGGCATTCCCAGGAGCGTGGGCAGTGAGTATGCAGCCTGCTTCCGCCCGCACCTGTAGTGCTACTGCTGTACAACCTAGGGGATAAGACCTGCCAGCCTGCAGGTGCGAAGGGAGGTGGAGCTGCCAGTGGCAACACCACCTGCTCCCCATGAGCTGCTGCTGACAAGCCTTGACACCAAGCTGTGGCAGGCCTTGTAGCTTAGGTGAGGCTGGGCGACACACACCGCCACTCAGCCGAGATGACTGCCGGCGTCACCAACAGCTGACCAGGCCTGCCTACAGTGGCATGGTTCTGCGATGCCCGGCTGCTGACATGGGGTGCGTGCGGGAGGAGGAGTCCCAGCTAGATCATGGCGCCTGCCCTGCAGCTGATGTCAACACCTGGCAGAACACAACCGTATGTCTTATTCCTGCGTGGTATTTGTCCAGGCTGTGGCCTGTCGTTGTTGTCACTTGCCTTCTCATGGGTATGGCGAAGCTGAAAGAAAGAGGCTCACCTACAATGAGTCGCTTTGGTGTGCAAGGCTGCTGCTTTGTGGCACAGGAGTCAGCCTCTCAAGCTGGCCGCACACTGCTGCTCTACCGGGTCAGTCATCTGCCGGTGCCATGTAGCATGAGGTGGGTGGTGATGTGTCGACATGCTGTTAGGAAGAGGGGCGGGGCTTGGTCATTAGCAGAACCCAAGGCTTGTGAACGACGCAAGGCCTGGCAGCGGCTGCACCGGAAAACCGGCAGGCACTGGTGGGGGAGCCAGCAGAAAGGTGACATTGGGTCTGTAGCTGACGGGCTGTGCTCAACCTCAAACATGTTGATCCATGTTGAACGAGTTACTAGTACAGCGGGCCCGTCCGACAGCGGACGGGGCACACGGACCAAGCTGCGGCCTCCGGCCACAGCGCTCTTGCACCAGTCCTTGCACCAGCTCTTGCACCAGGCCACAGTGCTGAGTGCTGAGTCTAATTGCTGGATGTGTGAGTTTGAGTGCTGAGTCTGAGTAAGCGAGTCCGAATTGTGAGTCCGAGTAATGAGTCCGACAGTTACAGCAATGGCTGTGTCTGCCCTACCAACCCCTCATCGGTGTCAGGGCCAACAGGCTATGCAGCAAACACCTCGCTGTACACAACATTATGTGTAGGGTTGGTCTGAAGCGTATGCGGCGACTAAAATGATGGTGTATACGTATGTATATACTGTATGCGTAGGTCCGTTGGGCGAACCGCAGGTGCAAGGTCACCATTTTGCGAGTATGCAGTTTGGTGCACAACAACCATAAAAAACTCCCGCCATGCTGCTGCCCTACCCTGCCCGGCTGCCCTGCTGCTGCCTTACCCTGCCCTGCTGCCCTGCTGCTGCCCTACCCTGCCCTGCTGCCCTGCTGCTCCCTACCCTGACCGGCTGCCTTGCTGCTGCCCTACCCTGACCGGCTGCCCTGCTGCTGCCCTACCCTGCCCTGCTGCCCTGCTGCTGCCCTACTCTGCCCTGCTGCCCTGCTGCTGCCCTACCCTGCTGCTGCCCTACCCCGCCCGGCTGCCCGGCTGCCCTGCTGCTGCCCTACCCTGACCGGCTGCCCTACCCTGCCCTGCTGCTGCCCTACCCTGCCCTGCTGCCCTGCTGCTGCCCTACCCTGCCCAGCTGCTGCCCTACCCTACCCGGCTGCCCTGCTGCTGCCCTACCCTGACCGGCTGCCCTGCTGCTGCCCTACCCTGACCGGCTGCCCTGCTGCTGCCCTACCCTGACCGGCTGCCCTGCTGCTGCCCTACCCTGACCGGCTGCCCTGCTGCTGCTCTACCCTGCCCTGCCGCTGCCCTACCCTGCCCTGCTGCTGCCCTACCCTGCTGCTGCCCTACCCTGACCGGCTGCCCTGCTGCTGCCCTACCCTGACCGGCTGCCCTGCTGCTGCCCTACCCTGACCGGCTGCCCTGCTGCTGCCCTACCCTGACCGGCTGCCCTGCTGCTGCCCTACCCTGACCGGCTGCCCTGCTGCTGCCCTACCCTGACCGGCTGCCCTGCTGCTGCTCTACCCTGACCCGCTGCCCGGCTGCCCTGCTGCTGCCCTACCCTGCCCGGCTGCTGCCCTACCCTGACCGGCTGCTGCCCTACCCTGCCCTGCTGCTGCCCTACCCTGACCGGCTGCCCTACCCTGCCCTGCTGCTGCCCTACCCTGCCCTGCTGCCCTGCTGCTGCCCTACCCTGCCTGGCTGCCCTGCTGCTGCCCTACCCTGCTTGGCTGCCCTGCTGCTGCCCTACCCTCACCGGCTGCCCTGCTGCTGCCCTACCCTGACCGGCTGCCCTGCTGCTGCCCTACCCTGCCCTGCCGCTGCCCTACCCTGCCCTGCTGCTGCCCTACCCTGCCCTGCTGCTGCCCTACCCTGACCGGCTGCCCGGCTGCCCTGCTGCTGCCCTACCCTGCCTGGCTGCCCTGCTGCTGCCCTACCCTGCTTGGCTGCCCTGCTGCTGCCCTACCCTGACCGGCTGCCCTGCTGCTGCCCTACCCTGCCTGGCTGCCCTGCTGCTGCCCTACCCTGCTTGGCTGCCCTGCTGCTGCCCTACCCTGACCGGCTGCCCTGCTGCTGCCCTACCCTGACCGGCTGCCCTGCTGCTGCCCTACCCTGACCGGCTGCCCTGCTGCTGCTCTACCCTGCCCTGCCGCTGCCCTACCCTGCCCTGCTGCTGCCCTACCCTGCCCTGCTGCTGCCCTACCCTGACCGGCTGCCCGGCTGCCCTGCTGCTGCCCTACCCTGCCTGGCTGCCCTGCTGCTGCCCTACCCTGCTTGGCTGCCCTGCTGCTGCCCTACCCTGACCGGCTGCCCTGCTGCTGCCCTACCCTGCCTGGCTGCCCTGCTGCTGCCCTACCCTGCTTGGCTGCCCTGCTGCTGCCCTACCCTGACCGGCTGCCCTGCTGCTGCCCTACCCTGACCGGCTGCCCTGCTGCTGCCCTACCCTGACCGGCTGCCCTGCTGCTGCTCTACCCTGCCCTGCCGCTGCCCTACCCTGCCCTGCTGCTGCCCTACCCTGCCCTGCTGCTGCCCTACCCTGACCGGCTGCCCGGCTGCTGCCCTACCCTGCCTGGCTGCCCTGCTGCTGCCCTACCCTGCTTGGCTGCCCTGCTGCTGCCCTACCCTGACCGGCTGCCCTGCTGCTGCCCTACCCTGACCGGCTGCCCTGCTGCTGCCCTACCCTGACCGGCTGCCCTGCTGCTGCCCTACCCTGACCGGCTGCCCTGCTGCTGCCCTACCCTGCCCGGCTGCCCTGCTGCTGCCCTACCCTGACCCGCTGCCCGGCTGCCCTGCTGCTGCCCTACCCTGCCCGGCTGCTGCCCTACCCTGACCGGCTGCTGCCCTACCCTGCCCTGCTGCTGCCCTACCCTGACCGGCTGCCCTACCCTGCCCTGCTGCTGCCCTACCCTGCCCTGCTGCCATGCTGCTGCCTTACCCTGCCTGGCTGCCCTGCTGCTGCCTTACCCTGCTTGGCTGCCCTGCTGCTGCCCTACCCTGCTTGGCTGCCCTGCTGCTGCCCTACCCTCACCGGCTGCCCTGCTGCTGCCCTACCCTGCCCTGCTGCCCTGCTGCTGCCCTACCCTGACCGGCTGCCCGGCTGCCATGTCCGGGTCTCGTCGCCACATCCCTCGTATGCATCATCAGGTGGTTCCCGCGCAATGAATGTCATCAGCTGGCTGGCTGCATATCGCAGCGACTTGCATTTGACCCGCGATTACGGACACACCCGCAGTTACGGTGAATTGTGCGTCCTGCATCCTTTGCAATCTCACGGTCAAATCTTAGGTATTGTACGGTCAACCTACGTACCTACGGTTGCCTACGGATACACGTTGCTCGGGGTACGCTACGTATATACATGCACATACGTACCTACGTGTATACGCCGCTATTGTTCTGGCTGTGTACAAAGCCCCATTGTTACAGCGTGTGCGAGGCCTGGCACGGCTTGAAAGCCAACTGCAAGCATCCAGCCTACTTGTCGCCTCATCGCAATGCCCTGTTAGAGGGGCACGGAGGAGGGTCGCATGAGGAGGCTATTGGAGCTAGCTACGCTGTAACTCGTCAGCAGCCGCAGCCAAATGTGGCCGCAGCCATCGTTGGACTTGACTCGTTTGACTTTTTGGCTGTGAACCGTTTGACTTTTTGACCGTCCGCGGAGTCAGAACTATCTCTTCGCTGGCTGCATCGCCATCGCTTGCTGAGCCAGGTTCCCTGGTAGCTACTATTTATGGGGCGTTGCATCCGCTGATCGGAAGTCGATCTCACGGCACAGTGCTTCTTTCAAGATTCTGTGCGGGGGAAGTCCTTACGTAATTAGTGCGAGGCTGTGCGCGCAATCGCAGGCCATTCTGCTGACCCCCCCTCCTAGCGATTTTGAAGAGATAGATGTTTGCCTGTGCTCAACCTTGCACCCTGTAGCCCCGTGGTTAAGAATGCATCATTAAGCCATTGGGGGAGGCCAAAAGGTGCACGGTACTTGGCCCGTAGAGGTCAATGGAGATGAAGGAGGAAGCTCTCATAACTCAACAGCCTGCGCGAAGTTGCGTTCTGCTTATTTGACATCCTATATAAAAAAACTGCCACAGTCCATGCACTCATGCATTGGCAAACATTGCGTCAACGTATCCCATTAACCCCGTCGTAAGCTTGGATAGCAGCGGTCAGATGGCAACTATGGTCGAGGAAGCTGGCGAGCATTGGAAAGAGAAACTTAACCTGCCCGCGAAAGATCTGCGTGTGCGCACGTTGGTGGGTGCTACTTAGCGATCTTTTGACCCATTCGCCAGCCATACTGATGATGGGCATTGGGCATTGGCTCCCTAGGATGTCACCAACACGAAAGGCAACGATTTCGAGGACTATTTCCTCAAGCGCCAGCTGCTTATGGGCATTTTCGAGAAGGGCTTTGACAAGCCGAGCCCTATCCAGGAGGAAAGCATTCCCATCGCGCTGGCAGGCAGGGATGTCCTGGCGCGTGCTAAGAACGGCACTGGCAAAACAGCGGCGTTCGCCGTCCCCGTCCTGGAGAAAATTGACACGAGTAAAAACGAGATCCAGGGTGAGCTTAGCCGCGCCTGGCCCTGACAATGACACTGCTGTTCTGTCCTGGGATTTGTTACGTTTCCTACGTTCTCAGCGGCTGTTTGTCATGCTCGCAGCCATGATATTGGTGCCCACGCGTGAGCTGGCCCTGCAGACTGCACAAGTTTGCAAGGAGTTGGGCAAGTATTTGGCGGTTGAAGTCATGGTGACAACTGGGGGGACCAGCCTCAAGGATGACATCATGCGTCTTCACCAGACCATTCACATCGTGGTAGCAACCCCTGGACGCATCCTTGATTTGGCCAGCAAGGGCATTGCCAAGCTCAACAATTGTCGCGTGCTAGTGATGGATGAGGTGAGCGACTCACGAGCCATGTTAGCTGTCACGCTTCATTGGTGTGTGATAGTAAAGAGGCATTACTGAGCAGCTGTGGATGACTCTCGCAGGCTGACAAGCTGCTGTCTTTTGAGTTCCAGCCCATCATTGAGCAGCTCATCAACTTCCTGCCTGGGGACAGGCAAATCATGCTGTTCTCCGCTACGTTCCCCGTCACCGTCAAAGACTTCAAGGAGAAGTTCCTGAAGAAGCCGTACATAATCAACTTAATGGATGAATTGACACTGAAGGGGCTCAGCCAGTACTACGCCTTTGTGGAAGAAAAGCAAAAGGTTCACTGTCTGAACACGCTGTTCTCCAAGGTTAGTGTGTCTGCCAGTCCCTGCAGCCACAGACTTATGGCCGGCTGCTCTCACAATTATTGGAGGGGTCCACACCTTGTATGTCATACACCGCGCATGGAAACTACATTTGCAGCCAGGCAAAGACTGTTGGTCCTTTCTACATGTCGTTTGAAATGCTGTCTTGCAGCTGCGCATCAACCAGTCCATCATCTTCTGCAACTCCGTAAACCGCGTTGAACTTCTGGCCAAAAAGATCACTGAGCTGGGCTACTCCTGCTTCTACATCCATGCCAAGATGCTGCAGAGCCACCGCAACCGCGTCTTCCATGACTTCCGCAACGGGCTGTGCCGCAACCTGGTGTCCTCTGGTGAGGATTCAGCACCCTGTCACACCGCACCCCTCCGCTGCTGACAGTCATGCAGCTGGTAGCCGCACTACACACTGATGCCATTGCCATGGCAACATGTAGAGTACATCATTGCGCATGTCATGCGCCAGCAATTCCTTGCAACGTAGATCTGTTCACACGCGGCATTGACATCCAGTCGGTAAATGTCGTCATCAACTTTGATTTCCCTAAAAATGCGGAGACCTACTTGCATCGAGTGGGGCGTTCAGGGCGGTTTGGCCACCTCGGCCTTGCCGTCAACCTCATCACCTATGAAGATCGGCTCAACCTGTAAGTGGGATAAAACCATTAAGATATATGAGAGCCGGCTGCAACACGTCAATCCCCATATAGCCACCATCACATCACTTCTCCATTTGTCATGTGCCAGCGAGTGGGGCATGCTGTGTGTCGCTTGGCTGGCAGGTATCGCATTGAGCAGGAGCTGGGCACAGAGATCAAGCCCATCCCCTCCTCCATTGACGAGCGCCTGTACTGTGTGTAAGTCCCCTCTTGTACACCTCGGGTTGATCGGCTGCAGCCTCGTGGGCTTCACTAGGCCGCTTCTCATCAGTTTCAAGCAGCCTGGAGGGCCCCTGTGCGCCATGACCATGACGGTGTGTTGCCCGAGAGCAAGTAGGGGGCAGCCTGGGACAGGAGACAGCTTTCCCGCTGCTCAACATGCAGCCAAGCTGTGCTTATGGCAGAGGGATGCTACGATTGAGTACCTTTGCTTCAGTTCTACATTTTGTGGCCAGCAGCTGGATCTGCCAGTCAACTCAACCTGGCATGCTGGCGTACCTGGCAATCTGGCCCATACTCCACCCTCCTCTCTTGCCTGCATGACATGAACTCCCAGGATAGGTAACGTATGGCAGGACATTGCATTGCAGTGGCATGTCAGTATCAAGTGCCTCATCACTGGCAGCGCTTTTCCCAGCATCAGGACCCTGTACAATGAAGGCAGACCCTATTGCAGCAGCCTTTGCCTTAGCTCGGCAGGCTGCTGTACGGGCAAGGCTGCTGCCTCCATGCCATCGCATACTGCATGTGCCACGCATTGGACCAAGCGCTATGTGCTATCTCATGACTCCATGCATCTTCACAGGGAGGGGAGAAGTGACCTGTCCATGTGCATAGTGCCTCAGGTGTGTGGGCATTGTGTGCTTGTGCTGGGTTGGGGTGGTGGGGGCGGTCTGCTGCTTTGTGTTGTGGGCGCAAGCAGGTGTCATGTTCATCAGTCAGTGCTATAAGTACCTAGAATTAGGTTTTGTAGGAGAACTGGATGCCTCAAGTTGATTCACCAGCAATGGGGCAGTGAGTATGAGCGGAGTGTGCAGTGATGAAGTGTGGTTGGTGTCAGTGGCAGCTATGGCTGGTGACAGATCTTGTTCAAATGTGATTGGTTGTATGTTTGCTGCATGCATGCACGACATCACACTGCATCACACCTGCTCATAACCCACCCATGCGTGGGCAGCGTAGGCAAGCTGGGGCAAGCTGGGGAGAGTGGGTAGCCAGCTGGTCTGGGTCAGGGGCGCTGCAGTGTTGCTTGCCAGCTGACTTGCTAGGAAGCTGGGTCACTAGGGACAGGGTGTGCAGTGGGTGGCTTGTAGTTCCAACAGAACAAGGCCAGATCATGACAACGTGCAAGCCTTGCCCTGGCTACGACATGCATGCACAGATGCATGCAAGCCCAGGGTGCATTGTGGAGCGATAACTCATAATGGGAGGTTCGTGCCAGCTCCCTATTGCTCTGCTTGGGGTGTGTTGTCAGCTGCCATCTGACGTGCATGCGTGCTGCCATGGTAGGCAGCGACTGCTGTTAGTGTGTGTCCAGCGCAATGTCTGCGTGCATGCATGGCGAGGGCGGTACAGGCAGCAGCCACGTTGTCGGTAGCAGTGGGCCTGTGTCAATATGAGGCTGCCTGTGAGGATGCCGTGGGGGTGCGATGTTGAGGCATGTGGGCAGGTGAAGTGCTGCTGATGTGTGGAGTAGCTCATAATTGCGTAGCTTGCTGTTGCATCGCTGATGTCTACAGACTGGCTACAGCTGCAGCTGCAGCTAGGTTTTATTGGCTGGAGATGATGGAGGGCAAGAAGGATTGGGTAGAGCGCTGTGGCACTGTTTTTTGCAGGGAATGTCTGTTGGCCGGTAGAGCTTGCACTGATGTTGCTGTGGCCTCGTATGTACGTTCCCAACAAGTATCAAGCAATGAGATGTGACTAGGTTGATAAGCGCCGTATGGTGCCGTAGGGTTCGTTACACTTTTGTTGGAGGATTTGTAAGTATTTCATTCCAATGTAATGGAATGTATGACTTCCCTTGTTAAGCGAGATTAGCAGCTGGGGCAGGGCAGAATAGGCTGACTCAGCTTACAATGGCAACCGTTCAGCTGAGCTTGCTGTTTTGCCGTCCCGAGCTATGTAAGTAGTAGATAATTGGCGGTCCGAGAGCATTATGCGAAAATAATGGCCGAGGCCGAGGTGGCGCGGACATACATCCCGAGGCGCAGCCGAGGGATGTATGGTAGCAGAGCCGAGGACGAGACCATTAGTTCGCATAATGCGCGAGGTCAAGGCGGTTATCTAGTATATTTGAGGTTCCCCAATCCCGTAACCGCCCCCATCCCCCGTTGACCAACACCGTATATCCCGTTGACCAACGCTTTCACCAACCCTTCTCAACACATCCGCTCTATAAAGGCTTCCCGACACTGATTGCGAGAATCGTACTTTGCCGCTCGACCATTATCAATTGCCGCTCGACCATTATCAAAAAGTGCACTTTGCCGCTCGACCATTATGCGTTGCCGCTCGACCATTATGCGTTGCCGGTCGATACATATCGACTGCCTCAACTAGCCTATAACCTCATCCCTCTCCTCAGCGGCTTACTCCGACCTGAAAAACGACGAAAGACGTAGCTTCTAGTCAACATGCCAGCCTGGCACTTATAAGTAGACATGCCAGCCTGGCAATATGTTCGATAAGCTATCGCGTAGCGTCGCATGGCTACGTTGAGGTTGCATCAGTAGCGGTAGGAAGTTGTTTTTGAATAACTCGCGACTTGCAAGTTGTGACGTGCAAGCCATACATGCAACTAGCACACTCGCGACTTGCGCCTCACTTGCGGAACACGCGGATCTGGCTGCTAGCACTTTGCGGCCTTGGTAAACTGACCCGAGTTATGGAAAAATATTGACGCCTATATTTTTCCCTATACCTCAAATATTCATGTTTAAACTGGTGCTGTTTTCATCAATGGAGTACCATGCAGGGAATGGTGATAACAACGTGCCATATCAGGCATTTGCGGTAAGTAAGCACACCAGGTCTAGACAAACACATAACTGATGAGAAGAGGTGGTGTAAAACGCCCTCGTCATCACATCTTTTTGCGATCGCAGTGGTACACGCGCCTACGTCGATGCCGGTAGAGGACCTAATTAAAGACATCGAAGCCAACCCACCGAAGCTCAAGAGCCTGCAAGAAAAACTCCGAAAGGCGCGTTGACATGTCCCATTGTCGGTATGCCATCTGTCACTCGTGGTTCGCCCCACCGCGCAGGAGAAGCCCAACGTAAAGTTCTTCCCGGTCAAAGGCAGCAAGGACTCCTGGTGCACCCCGCTGCATGTCGCTGCCAGGGCAGGAGGCCTGCAGTGCGTGCAAGCACTGCTGACAGCATCAGCAGATGTGCATGCCCTGGACCATGAGGGCGCCACCCCACTGCACTGGGCAGCTGCTTCTCTGCACAGAGATGCCCCAGCCATCACAGGTACAGCCGCAACCCCACCAAGCATGAACCCAAGCATGAACCACACACGATGTCAGCAAGCCTTACTGCTCCTCCCTTTAGCCTTCACCATCAACAGCGCATGGAGTGTAGGGGATTGCATCCCCTGCTCACCGACATGCACCGCTGCACTGCCTATCAAAGGGACACCATCAAAGTGGCGGACAAGGCGACACAAGCTGCCACTGGGCGAGGCCAAGCAGCCATACCTAACCCTAACCCTAACCCTGACCCTGATTCTGACCCTGACCCTGACCCTGACCCTGACCCTGACAGGCCTGCAGTCTCTAATGGTTTGGGTGGGCAGTGTGGTGTTGAGCCCAGGCTGCCTGTCCCCCACCTGGCCCTGGCGGTGCCCCCTCACCTGCGCCACACAGCCAAAGAGCCCAGCAAAGCCCCAGGCTGGCTCAGGGCTGGCTGGGCTGCTGTCCCGCAGGCCTGCTGCTGCAGAAAGGGGCTAAGCCTGATGCCGTGACCCAGCAGCAGCGGACCCCCCTGCACCTGGCGGCAGCCCAGGGCCGGGCAGCAGTGATCCCGGTGCTGGCAGCGGCTGTGGGTGAGGTGTCAGGCCAGGCAGGGCCAGGCGGCTGAGGGGGTGTGAGAGAGGGGGAAGCTGGGCTGGCCAAGGGCGGGATGGGGTGGTGGACAGGGCGGGGCAGGGTGCAGGGGAGGGTGCAGCGGAGGGGGTATAAGGCCTCCACCCAGGACCGCCCGGTGCTCTAGCAGCAGCAGCAGCAGCAGCACAACTACCTTTCACCCCTGGCCTGCTTAGCCTTGCCCCTGTGAGTCCTCCACTGCCTGTGGTGGTGGTTGTGGCTGTGGTGGTCCAGGTGCTGCAGGCCTCAGCTGCCAGAGCGGCGGCAGCTCCCCCCTGGTGGCGGCAGCAGCGGCGGGGCGCCTGGAGGCAGTGGACGCGCTGCTGGCAGCAGGGTGGGTGCTGGCCAGGGTCACCAGGGGGGGAGGGGGGGGCCCCAGGGGGAGTGCGTGGGCGCACAGGTGAGTAGGCCGTGTCTGATGTGAGAGGCAGGGAGGGGGCGGGGCACCACGCTGCCTGGTGAGGCCTAGTCTGGCCCCATGACTGTCAGTGACACACAGCACACACAGTGGGCGCTGAGGGGGGCTAGGGGAGGGGGGCTAGGGGTGGGGGCCAAGCGGGCACCAGCGGCTTGGATGCTGAACAGTGCAGGGACAGTGAAGGGGAGCCATGCCGGGGGGGGCTGAGGGGTGAGCAGGGTGTGGCTCAACAGCGACTGGGGGGCAGCTGCACGGCCAACCTGGGCCAGGAGACAGGGTGTGGGCAGCCCCCCACCCCCTCTGTTGAGCTCCATGAACACCCCCTCCTCCAGTGTCCCCCTCCCTGAGGCCTCTCTCTTCCTCACAACTCCTGACCCCTGCACCTGACCCCTGACCCCTCCCCCCTGCTCCTGGTCCTGCGGCTGTGTAACCCCCTCTGCATGCTTGCATGTCCCTGGCCCCCTGCCGCCCCCCTGGGTGCAGCTGCCGGCTGGGCGCCCCTGATCCCAGCGGCCTGACGCCCCTCATGCACCTCATCCAGGCTGGGCGCTGCAAGGAGGCGCGCCTGCTGCTGTCCAGGGGGGACTGCTGTGTCAATGCCCGGGTCAGTCACCGCCAGGCTGCTGCCATGGCCCTGGCCCTGGCCCTGGCCCTGGCCCTGGCTGCCTTACCTTGCTGCCCCGCTCACTGCTGCCCCCTGCCTAGCCCTTGCCACCCCCCCCCTGACAGCAGCCACAGCCAGGCAGGCAGTAAGATGGCACCCAGTCCCTAAGGCACTCATCAGGGGGGAGGGGGACCTGGCAGCAGCCAGAGTCAGGCGCTGTGGAGTGAAGGGGGTAGGCATGGCACTGTGCCGCCAGCTGTCCATCACCTGTGGGTGGGGGAGGGTTGGTGGGGGCACAATGTATACTATTGTCCCCGTGCCCCCCCTGCCATCACCTGGGGGGAGAAAGAGGGGGGAGGGTGGGGGCAAAATGTACTGGGTTAGGGTTAGGGTCCGTTTAGTCCCCATTTGCCTAGTCCCCTTGCCCCTCCCACCCACCCGGGAGTTGCGGTCAGGTAAGTGTGAGGTGGGATTCAGTGTCAGTGTGAGGTGAGGGTGACTCTGAGTGACCAGGTCAGTCCGGGTCATGGTCAGGGGAGGTGTGACAAGGGTGACGATGAGTGTGACCTGCCAGGTCAGTCCAGACAGCCCCGCTGCAGCTGCAGCAGCCGGCCCTGCAGCTGCTCGGCCTGTCCTGCTGCTGGCTGCAGGGCCCTGGGCCCCTAGGCCATACCGCCCTCATGATGGCAGTGATGGGGGGGGCTGCTGGCAGCCCCCCTGACCTGGCCCTGGTGGACGCCCTGCTGGACAGCGGAGCCTCCCCCGACATGCAGGTGGGGCCTAACCCTGCGGGGCTGCAGGGGTGGGTCAGTCTCACTAGGAGCACCTGCTGCCCTGCGGCCCTGCTGCTGTGCCTCATGGGGGGCAACCACCTTCTGGGGCTGAGGGGCCTCCGTGGCTGTAGCGTGTGGAAAGAGGGGGAGGGGGAGGGGGAGGGGGAGGGGGAGGGGGAGGGGGAGGGGGAGGGGGAGGGGGAGGGGGAGGGGGAGGGGGGAGGGGGAGGGGGGGGAGGGGGAGGGGGGAGGGGGAGGGGGAGGGGGGGTCCTGGAGGGCCCTGGTGCTGAGGGCAAGAGGAGGGTCCTTGGACCTGGGGAGAGTTGCTGCTGCCTAGAGCCCCCCCCCTGCTGACCCCCTGTGCCCCTGGTATTTGCTGGCTGCCCTGGTGCAGGAGGAGGGTAGCGGCAACACCCCAATCATGCACGCCATCAGCCACGGCCATGACAGCACAGCCATTCGCATGATCAAGTCCGCCAAGCAGGTCAGCCAGGGGCACAGCTAGGGGCACAGCCAGCACCAAGAGCTTGAGGTGTGCAGGTGGCGTGGTAGGGCCTTGCCCCTGAAGACATTGCCCCAGTCAGCCCCCCAGCCAGCCTGAGCCCTGTGGCCCTGGACTGCTGAGGCGAGCCCAGGGCGCAGGGTGCAGGTCATGCTTGACAGTGCTGCAGGCCCACTGCCCGGGCTCCTCTGCTGTCCCCTGGACCAGTGTCCTGTCTCACAGCCTGCCCCCACCCTCCTGCTGGCTGCCAGCCTAGACTCTGCACCTACCCTGCTGCTCACTTCCTTGGCAGCTGGCTGGCAGCAGCCTCCCCAGGACACCCTCCCCCACACCCTCCCCCCGGCCCCCCTGCTGCTGCTGCTGCTGGCCCCGCCGTGCAGATCAACGTGCGCAACGCTGCGCAGCTGACCGCCCTCAGCCTGGCGCTTGCCTCCGCTGCCCCTGATGCCCTGGTGGGCGCGGTGCTGGCTGCGGGGGCTGACCTGGGCCAGGACGGCCGGCAGCTGCTGAGCAGCGCCCTGGACAGCAGGCGGGATGGCCTGGTGGCTGAGGTGGGTGCAGCCCGGGCGGCCCGCCCTGACGCCCTGCCCTGACGCCCTGCCCTGACGTGCTGCCAGCGGCTAGTTGAGTTCCTGTTCAGATACTTTTCTCATTTATTGTAATCATGCAAAATACGGATCCAAGTGATCCTGCGCACCAATCGCCAGCTTTTCTGATGTTGCTGTTGATCATCCGGAAGCCTCAATAGAGCACGAAATATAACAAGGTTATTGAAAAGTTTGGACATGCTTACAACTGATTATAAGAGCATGGAAAAACATAGAAAACAAGGAGCACTCCACAACAGAGTCTGCCACCAGCAGCAGCAGGGTCTCATCACCGTGCAGCCTGCCTCTCTGCTCCTGAACCATAAGGCTATAGGCTTGCTTGCTCCTGACCTGTCTTGCTACTTGGGGGGTCCACCAACTTTTGGCACGTGCTCTTGCAACGTTTTTGCAACCTCTATCTAACGATGGGCCATGTCTTCATGACCATGCCTGACCCCTGTCTCACGCAACACAGCCCCCGCATGGCAATGTGTGACCCAGTGTGACACTAGCCTGGCATTGTGTGACCACACGTCACACTGTGTGGTGTGCCTGGCCTGCCCTGTCAGTTCATTAAGGTGCTCAAGCCAGAGGTGCTCCAGGCGCTAGGCCTCAGCTTCAGGCGGCTGGCTGAGCTGCAGCTGGTTGAGGCAAGCTTGGCCTGGGTCAAGCGCTTTCAGCGGGAACAGACCGATGAGCTGGCGGTCAGTGCCTGGCCCCCCGCCCTGAGTGCTGCTGCTGCTGCTCGTGCTGCAGCTAGGGGTGAGGGGCAGGACGGGGCAGTGGTGGTGGGTGGGTTGCGGTGTTGGTGAAAGCGTGGGGGCGAGGGTGAGGGAATTGTTGAACCCGCTGGGCTTGGGGGCAGCTCCAGCACTCTGGCCCTGGCCCTGGCCCTATGTTTACACAGCCTGGGGACAGCTTGTTGACAGCAAAGCCTTGGGACAGCCACAGCCATTACTGGCCCTCATGGGGCGGTAAGGCTGGTCACTGCCTGCCCTGTCCTGCCCTGCCCTGCCCCTGACCTGCAGATGGATGCTGACGGGAACACCAACCTCCACCTCCTGGCAGAGGTGAGGCGCAGGGGTGGCCCTCAGTGCCCCTGCTGCTGCTGCTCACCCCCCTGCTGCTGCTGCTGCTGCCGCTGCTCTACTTGACGCTGTCCCTCCTGAAGCTGTTCCTGCTGCTGCTGCTGCTGCCCACACTGACCGCGTGGCACCTTGATCAGCAGCTGCGCAGTCCTTGGTAAGTGGAGAGAAGAACCTGAGCTGGCATGTGCATGTGCGGCAAGTTGCATGGTCACTTGCATGCAGCATGGAGGCCCTTTGGACCTGGTGCTGGGCCTGATCCGCCTAGGCCTCGGCCCTGACACGACCAACAAGGCCGGGGACACCCCCCTGCACATCGCAGCCCGTGCAGGACATGTGGAGGTGGGCAGCGCCTGGGGGCAGAGGGGTTCGCAGCAGGCTCCGCACTGGGGCAGGGGCAGGGGTCGAATCAGGGGCTGAGGGCGAGGGCTGGGGCAGGGGCAGGCAGCAACGCGCGAGGGGCAGCGTCGGGTGCGACGTCAGGGATAGTGGGGTCACTAGCCGAGCACTGACTTCACAAACGCGTCGATTGTCAGGGTGCGTATGCTGCGATCTTGCTTTTGCGGTCACTGCTTTGTGTCCCTCCTCGCGGTATCGAATGGGGTCTGCTGTGCTGGCCATCCTTTCGACGCAGGTCTGCCGGGCGCTGCTGGCGGGGGGCGCGGATTGCTTGAAGCGAAATGGCAAGAACCGCCGGCCTCGCGAACAGGTGAGCACGCATGGGCAAGATGCCGTTGGGCGTCACTCGAGCGCTTTCCTTCCCGCGGGAACGTGTAACTTAATGCTGAGATGGGTGCGTGGTTTGCCGCAGCCGAAGATTCCTGACGCGACCCGTGATTTCTTGGCACAAGCAGAGGAGGAAGCCAAGATCCGCAAGGCAAACAAGCAAAGCGAATTATGGGACGAGAAGATGCGTGCGACGCAAACGGAGAGCGCGGTCATCATCCGCGGCCTTTGACTTAGTGTCTCTAGATCCGTATGCCCCGAGCCGTGATGTTACCACGGAGCTTCGCTTGCCGTTGTTGATGCCGTTGTTGGTGCAACGTCGAGACCATCGATACTACTACTAGCATCCCACTCTTGCCCTGGCCACTGCCGCACTCGACTGCGCTTGCCCTGTTTCGAGCCTTGAGAGCCTTGAGGACCGCGGCTGCTACCTGGAGCTTGCTGGCCCGAATTCGTCGCCGGCTTCTCGCTCGAGCCTGCACCGTCGCCCTCACCCTCCGACTCCTCGGTTGACTGGCGTATCTCCATCTGCAGTCGGGTGGACAGCTCCTCGGCTTGAGCCTCGCTGTACTGCGCCCATTGTCGGACCTGCAACAGCCAATAAAACGCAGGCATGTCAGATTGAGCTGATGCCTCCGTGATGCTTGCACGCTTGTACGTCAGACGGTACTGTCCGCCAGCCGGGAGGCGGGCAGCTAGCGCGCACCTCTGTGGCCCTCCGCCGTGCCTTGCGCGCCGCCTTCCTCGCCCGCCGCGCTGCTTCCGCCTCGGCCTCCACAGCCGCTGTCGCTTTCACCTCCCCGGCAGCACTGCTGTGGCCGGGCACCTCGCTGCTGTTGCCAGCCTGGGCAGGTCTGCGCAGGCATGCGAGCAATTGGGAAGCTGGCAGGGCAGCTAGGAGCGCTGGCAGGCTGGGCTGAACAGCTCGTGTGGCCATGCACCCCCAGCCCCAGTAACCTGGGTGGCCTTGAGGGCCCTGAGGAGGGCTGGCATGGATCCCCTGCCCCTGCCCCTGCCCCTGCCCCTGCCCCTGCCCCTGCCCCTGCCCCTGCCCCTGCCCTCAATGCCCAGTAGCCCTAACCCTGGCCCTCGCCCGCCTGCAGCTTCACCGCCGTCCATGCAGTCTGTCGCCCTGCCCCCGCTCCCCCCTACCCTCCCCCCCCACCCCCCTCTGCCATCCACCATCCCCCCCAGAGCCATGTCCGAGCCAGCCAGCGCTCACCTGTCAGCTTGCTGCTGGCCTGCTGCTGCTGCCGCCCGCCTGGCCCTGGCAGCCTGCTGGGTGAGGTGTTGGCGGGCGCGCTTGGCTGTGCGCTGCGCCTCACGAGCCATCTGCCTGGCCTGCCTGGCCTGGGGGCAGCGGGGGAGGCAGGCGCAGAGGCGGGGGAGTGGGGTAAGGTAGGCAGGGGTAGGCAGGGGGAGGCAGGGAGACCGGGAGGGGCAGTGGGGGAGGCAAGGGTGGGGTGGGGGTATGGCAGGGGTGGAGGGGGGGGGGGCAGTGGGGGCAGGTGGAGGGGGGGCAGCAGCCTCCACTGTTGCCATGCCTAGGGCTAGGCCAAGCAGCTGCCAGGTCAGGTTGAAAATCACACCATCACACTGCCAGCATCATTTCATTCGGCTCCTCGCCCACTTCCTCAACGCTGCCTGCTCCTTCGTAAGCTTGCCATGGTGGCTGTCACAGCCAGGCAGCCCTCAACATAACCCCGCCTCACCCCACCAACTCCTCCCAACCGCTGCCCACCTGCCCGACGGCCCACCTGCTCATCCGCCTGACCGCTCAACTGCATGTTAATCCAGACATGTCTGCTCCTTGGCCACCCCCACCCCCACCCCCACCCCCACCCCCACCCCCACCCCCACCCCCACCCCCACCCCCACCCCCACCCCCACCCGCAGGCCCAACCGCCTAACCGCTCAAATTGCCTGTCCAACCGCCCAACTGCATGTTAGCCCTGGCCTGGTCCATCTGCCCTACCTGCTGCAGTGCTGCCTGCGCCGCCATCATCTGCTGCTGCAGCCGCGCCATGTCCGCAGCCGCCATCTGCCCCCCCCCTGCGCTGGCGGCCTCATAGGCAGCAGCAGCCACCTGCAGCCAGGCGGGGGGCAGGCACCTGGGCTGAGGCCCCCCCTGCTGCAGGGCCTTGACCCCGGATGGGGGGCCGGGACTCGGTGATTGAGGGGAGGGGGGAGTAGCCAGCCGCCAGGAGCGTCCCAGGTGGGGTCTCACAACCTGCCCGGCGCAACCCAGGGGGGGTCGCCCTTGACCCACTAGGGCACCATGTGCCTGCACCCTCCCCTGTCTAGGCCTTGCAGCCGCCACCCGGCACCTATGGCCCCCCCTGTGCCCCCCTGGCTAGGCATTGAAGCCACCACCCACCCCCTGTGCCCCCCTGGCTAGGCCTGCAGGGGGGGGTCCACCTTCAGTGCCACCATGTGACACCATGTGGCGCTACCACCCAGTCCAGGTGAGCCAGCCCGCAGCCAGCCAGCCAGCCTCTGAGCCCCCCCCCCACCCCCTGCCACTCCTGCGGGCTGTGAAGCCAGCCCCAGCCTCCCCCTCACACCCCCAGGCAGGCAGCCAGTCAGCCACCCCCACCCCCCACACACACACACCTACAGGCCCCCTCTCCCCGCCTGCCCCGGGTGGCCTGCTGTGCAGCGCTGCAGCCGCCCCCCCCCCTGGCCTCAACCTCACACGGCTGACGACCGGTACCACATGGCATTGGTCTGACACGCTGTCAATGCCACTCTGCCACACTGCCATGCTGTCACACTGGCAAGCTGGTCATGGGGGTGGGGGGCGGGGGGCGGGGGGAGGGCAGCACAGTGCGGTGGGCAGCAGTAGGGGCAGCAGCGTGGCCTCAACACCAACTACTGCGCCATCACCAGCAGGAGGGTCCAGCTGCAGGGCCCCCCTCCCCCCCTCACCTGGCCCCCCTCCCCCCCTCACCTGGGCCAGCTGCAGCCCAGCGTCATACGCTGCACGCTCATCAGGGTCGGACAGCGTCTCGTACGCTGCGTTGGCGGCCACCAGCTGCTGGGCGGCCAGCTCCTGCTCAGAGTGTGAGCCAGGTGGAGGATGAGGGGGGGCAGGGAGCACAGCGCAGGGCAGGGCAGGGCAGGGCAGGGCAGGGCAGGGCAGGGCAGGGCAGGGCAGGGCAGGGCAGGGCAGGGCAGGGCAGGGCAGGGCAGGGCAGGGCAGGGCAGGGCAGGGCAGGGCAGGGCAGGGCAGGGCAGGGCAGGGCAGGGCAGGGCAGGGCAGGGCAGGGCAGGGCAGGGCAGGGCAGGGCAGGGCAGGGCAGGGCAGGGCAGGGCAGGGCAGGGCAGGGCAGGGCAGGGCAGGGCAGGGCAGGGCAGGGCAGGGCAGGGCAGGGCAGGGCAGGGCAGGGCAGGGCAGGGCAGGGCAGGGCAGGGCAGGGCAGGGCAGGGCAGGGCAGGGCAGGGCAGGGCAGGGCAGGGCAGGGCAGGGCAGGGCAGGGCAGGGCAGGGCAGGGCAGGGCAGGGCAGGGCAGGGCAGGGCAGGGCAGGGCAGGGCAGGGCAGGGCAGGGCAGGGCAGGGCAGGGCAGGGCAGGGCAGGGCAGGGCAGGGCAGGGCAGGGCAGGGCAGGGCAGGGCAGGGCAGGGCAGGGCAGGGCAGGGCAGGGCAGGGCAGGGCAGGGCAGGGCAGGGCAGGGCAGGGCAGGGCAGGGCAGGGCAGGGCAGGGCAGGGCAGGGCAGGGCAGGGCAGGGCAGGGCAGGGCAGGGCAGGGCAGGGGCAGGGGCAGGGGCAGGGCAGGGCAGGGCAGGGCAGGGCAGGGCAGGGCAGGGCAGGGGCAGGGCAGGGCAGGGCAGGGCAGGGCAGGGCAGGGCAGGCAGGGCAGGGCAGGGCAGGGCAGGGCAGGGCAGGGCAGGGCAGGGCAGGGCAGGGCAGGGCAGGGGCGGGGCGGGGCAGGGCAGGGCAGGGCAGGGCAGGGCAGGGCAGGGCAGGGGCAGGGGCAGGGCAGGGCAGGGCAGGGCAGGGCAGGGCAGGGCAGGGCAGGGCAGGGCAGGGCAGGGCAGGGCAGGGCAGGGCAGGGCAGGGCAGGGCAGGGCAGGGCAGGGCAGGGCAGGGCAGGGCAGGGCAGGGCAGGGCAGGGCAGGGCAGCGCAGCGCAGCGCAGCGCAGCGCAGCGCAGCAGCGGGCAGCGGGCAGCGGGCAGCGGGCAGCGGGCAGCGGGCAGGGGGCAGGGGGCAGGGGGCAGGGGGCAGGGGGCAGGGGGCAGGGGGCAGGGGGCAGGGGGCAGGGGGCAGGGGGCAGGGGGCAGGGGGCAGGGGGCAGGGGGCAGGGGGCAGGGGGCAGGGGGCAGGGGGCAGGGGGCAGGGGGCAGGGGGCAGGGGGCAGGGGGCAGGGGGGGGGGGAGGGCAGGGCAGGGCAGGGCAGGGCAGGGCAGGGCAGGGCAGGGCAGGGCAGGGCAGGGCAGGGCAGGGCAGGGCAGGGCAGGGCAGGGCAGGGCAGGGCAGGGCAGGGCAGGGCAGGGCAGGGCAGGGCAGGGCAGGGCAGGGCAGGGCAGGGGCAGGGGCAGGGGCAGGGGGGCAGGCCGGAGGGGGGTTGTTCTATGGGCGTGAGGGGAGGAACTTTCACCATGCTGGGGGGGGAAGGGGGGCCCGGGGGTGGGGGCGGGGCAGGGCAAGGAGGGGGGGGGGCAGGGGCGGGGTCAAGGAGCAGGGGCCAGGGGGCTGGGGCAGGCAGCTCAGCCTCACTCTGGCCACCCCCGGTGCTTGTAGGTCTGGGTGCAGCTGCTTGGCAAGGGAGCGATACGCGGCCTTCAGCAGCTGCGCTGAGCATGACGGCTGCACTCCCAAGAGCTCGTACAGGTTCTGAGTACCTGCACGTGTTGCTGCTGTTGTGGTATGCGCGTGCCACAAGGATGGGGGTTGCCGACGTCAACATTGGGGTGGGGCGTTGTTTTGTGCATGGGGTGCACACAATCTCGCGATGAAGACATTTCAGCCGCGATGCACGCGGCCAGCAGTGTGTGGCATGTGTGAACGCCGTATCTGCGAGAGGAAGCCTATCCAGCGTCACCTGCGGCTTGGTTCCTTGCGGCTTGAAATGTAGGTAAACGAGACCGAGCGAGGTTTCCGCGCGTACTGCGATGTGGGAAGCAAGACAGTGCTGTACGTTGCAACATGCGCTCACTGACATGCGCAGCGGACTGGGTGAGACATAGTGTGACACTTGTCTTCCCGCCGCCATGTCGCGAAAACAGTGCCCTGCAGCAGGTCCTAAGCATCACCCTAGTAGTGTGCACTTGAGCAGCCTAGCCTGCAGCTGCTCACATTACGCACGTAACACGTGTCGGAGGCGCCTGCGAAGGCGGCGGATACTGCGGTGTAAAGCGACACAGGCAAGCGAGGGCGACGGTTTGAGCGGTGTAACGCGACATAGGCAAGCGAAGAAGGCCGGATTGAGGCACAGGGCCCGGTGCCGCCGCCGCTGCTTCACCGTGTGCTGTTCGTGTACACACGTGCACATCAAGACCTCCTCGCCATGCCTCGTCTACCTGGCTCTGTGTCATGCGCCGTCGTCGTCACAAAGACGTACATCAAACTCGCCCGCTGCCCTTCGTCTCGCACAAGATCACGCCTCGCATCACATCATATGCCCTCCGCCTCGCCCCCCACCTCCTCTCACTATACCGCTCTGTTTAAGCCCTTCCCCCCCCACACCCAGCTGCACACCTCCACAATCGCCACCTTACCCTTCCTTAGCCACCTACCTACCCCCTACCCACCTCCACACCTCCACGACTACAATCCGAGGCTGATCAGAGACATGGCAGAGCCGGCGTGCACCTCCACACAATGACATGCGATGCCAATGCTGATCAGAAAGCAGTCTGAAACGGGCCATTGCCGTGAGCCATTGCCATTGCCATTGATCAGGGAGCACTCTAAAGCGGGCTACTGTAAGCCATGGCCTTTGCCTGCTTGCTGCCTGCACCACGAATCTCATGGCTGCGACGCCCATGACAACCGCACTAGGCGCACCTTGGCCGCTCATGCCGCCCTGACAAGCAGTCTAACGGCTGACGGCTCAAGTGGTGCGCGGCAGTTACGACAGTTGGCACGGAAGAGCAGTCGCGTGCGGAGCAGCCGTACCCCAGCCTAGCGCACACTGCCCCGTGCCAGCCCTCCGCGTGCGTCTAAGCCAGTCTGTGCCACTGCGCCTCACTTACTCCGCGCTGGTCTGACGTTCAGCCGGGCCGCGCTGAGGCCTGTCTGATGCGCTGCCGAGCCTCGGGGCAGCCAGGGAAGGCGAGTACCCTGCGCCCTGTGGCAGCCAGGCCCTGCCAGCCCCCCTGAGTGTGTGCCTGGCCCTAGCCCCCTGCCCTATATGTGTGCGGACCAGTGTGCCTCCTGGTGTGTGGGCCTGGCTGGCTGGCTGTGTGCCAACTGGCTCTGCGCCTGCCTAACTGCAGGACGCGCCTGCCAGCCCTCCATGTGCCTGGGCCAGTGTGTGTGCCTGGGTGGCTGAGGAGGTCAGGGGGGGTCAGGGGTGCCTGGACAGCGTTTGAGTCCCCTCCATGTCTATGGTCTGCGCTAGTCTGTGCAGCCGTGGGGGAGAGCTGCGTGGCGGCCAGGTGGCAGCCAAGGGGGGGGGGGGCGCGTGGCGGTCAGGGACCCTCCCTCAGCTCAGTGCAGGGGGCAGCCTGCTGGAGGGGGGGTGGGGGGCAGCCTCCTGGGCAGCAGCCGGGGGGCGGATATGGGCCATGGGCTGTGGGTGTGACGGCGGTGCGTGCGGGTGTGAGAGGGTAGAGCTGCTGGAGGGGGGAACGGGGCTGTGGGGGCCAGCCTGGGGGCACTGAGGGCGGGCACCTGAGGTCCGACCTGGGCTGTGGGTGGTAGGGGCTGGGGGGCTGGGGCAACCAGCTATGGCAACCAGCTGGGCGGGGGCTGGGGGGCTGGGGCAACCAGCTGGGCGGGAGCGTGTCCCGTGTGGGGGGGCAGTCTACTGGGGGGCTGGGGGGCTGTGGGGGTAAGCCTTGGGGCAAGCCTTGGGGCAGGGGGTGGGCGTTGAGGGTAGGTGTTGAATGAGGGGGTCAGGGGCCGGGGGCCGCTGGCCGCACGAGCTTGTCTGCCCCCGACAGCACCTGGGCCTTCACGATCACATCCCCTGACCGCAGCTTGCCCACAACGTCCATGCCCTGCAGCCAGGCGGCCCTCCAGCCCCCCTGAGCCCCCCTCCCCCTTAGCCGCCACCCCTGGCACCCCTCAGCCGCCACCAGGGACCAGGGACCAGCCCCGCACTAGCCTGTACCCTACACTATCCCTTGAAGCGTTGTCACCCTAGGCCATGCTGGACCCATGCATCCCCCACCCCAACCCACCTGGGGTGCCCCCCACGCCCTGACCCCGACCCCCCCACCCTCCTGCACACTGATGACAGCTACCCAGGCTGCACACCACCCTAGGCCACAGCCCAGGCAGGCTAGCAAGCAGGCGGGCTGGTGGGCGAGCGGGCGGGGTGGCCCCTTGCCCCTGCCCTTGCCCCTCACCTGCCCCCCACCTGCCCCTCACCTGCCCCTCACCTGCGTCACGTAGCCAAAGACTGAGAAGGTGCCCTCGTCAAAGGCCAGGCCCGCCAGACCAGCCTGCGAGCAGCAGCAGCAGCAGCAGCAGCAGCAGCAGCAGCAGCAGCAGCAAGAGCTCATGGAAGCAAGCGCAGGGCGGTGAGGGCAGGATCCCTGCCCCCTGCCTAGGTGCGTGCAGGACGGCTGGATAGGGCGAGTCCCTCAACATCGACTGGCAGGGCTGGGCCGTAGTAGTACAGCAGGCATGGCAGGATACCAGGGTAGCTGCAGCTGGTCTACAGGGAGCATCTGGCGCTGCACAGCATCCACGGGCAGGGCAGGGCAGGTCAGGGCAGGTCAGGTCAGGGGCAGGGGCAGGGGCAGGGCAGGGCAGGGCAGGGCAGGGCAGGGCAGGGCAGGGCAGGGCAGGGCAGGGCAGGGCAGGGCAGGGCAGGGCAGGGCAGGGCAGGGCAGGGCAGGGCAGGGCAGGGCAGGGCAGGGCAGGGCAGGGCAGGGCAGGGCAGGGCAGGGCAGGGCAGGGCAGGGCAGGGCAGGGCAGGGCAGGGCAGGGCAGGGCAGGGGCAGGGCAGGGCAGGGCAGGGGCAGGGCAGGGCAGGGCAGGGCAGGGCAGGGCAGGGCAGGGCAGGGCAGGGCAGGGCAGGGCAGGGCAGGGCAGGGCAGGGCAGGGCAGGGCAGGGCAGGGCAGGGCAGGGCAGGGCAGGGCAGGGCAGGGCAGGGCAGGGCAGGGCAGGGCAGGGCAGGGCAGGGCAGGGCAGGGCAGGGCAGGGCAGGGCAGGGCAGGGCAGGGCAGGGCAGGGCAGGGCAGGGCAGGGCAGGGCAGGGCAGGGCAGGGCAGGGCAGGGCAGGGCAGGGCAGGGCAGGGCAGGGCAGGGCAGGGCAGGGCAGGGCAGGGCAGGGCAGGGCAGGGCAGGGCAGGGCAGGGCAGGGCAGGGCAGGGCAGGGCAGGGCAGGGCAGGGCAGGGCAGGGCAGGGCAGGGCAGGGCAGGGCAGGGCAGGGCAGGGCAGGGCAGGGCAGGGCAGGGCAGGGCAGGGCAGGGCAGGGCAGGGCAGGGCAGGGCAGGGCAGGGCAGGGCAGGGCAGGGCAGGGCAGGGCAGGGCAGGGCAGGGCAGGGCAGGGCAGGGCAGGGCAGGGCAGGGCAGGGCAGGGCAGGGCAGGGCAGGGCAGGGCAGGGCAGGGCAGGGCAGGGCAGGGCAGGGCAGGGCAGGGCAGGGCAGGGCAGGGCAGGGCAGGGCAGGGCAGGGCAGGGCAGGGCAGGGCAGGGCAGGGCAGGGCAGGGCAGGGCAGGGCAGGGCAGGGCAGGGCAGGGCAGGGCAGGGCAGGGCAGGGCAGGGCAGGGCAGGGCAGGGCAGGGCAGGGCAGGGCAGGGCAGGGCAGGGCAGGGCAGGGCAGGGCAGGGCAGGGCAGGGCAGGGCAGGGCAGGGCAGGGCAGGGCAGGGCAGGGCAGGGCAGGGCAGGGCAGGGCAGGGCAGGGCAGGGCAGGGCAGGGCAGGCCGCACAGCAGGCTGCACACAGGCTGTGCCCTGACCCCTGGACAGCCTCTTGCAGGTCAACCCCGTGGAGGACTCGCCACCGTCAAATCACTTATCCAGGGGCAGTGGCTGCAACAGGTGCCAGCTGACCTTCTATAGCCTCCCTGCCGCCTGTGCTGCCCACCCTGCAGCTGCAGCCAGCCCCCGCCCCCCACCCCCCACCCCCCCACCCCCTGACCTGCTGCTTGTCAAACTTGTAGACGAAGAACTCGTCGCCGTTGAGGAAGCTCTCCGTGTCGGGCATGTGGGTGAAGGACAGTGCCCCGCTGATGGACAGGGGCAGCACTGGCAGCTCACCGCCCTGCAGGCCCCACAGCAGACAGGGGCTGCGGGCAGGCTTGTATGTGGAGGGGCATGGACGGATGCTTGAGGCAGGATCAGGGGAGGAGGACAGGTGCAGGGTGCTGCAGCAGTCAACAGCAGGCATGGAGCTGCAGGGGGGGGCATGCTGGAGGCAAGCTGGACAAGACTGGCAGCAGACTGGACTGCGGGCAGGCGAGGGCAAGGCGAGGGCCGTGGACTGCTGTGCGCCTGGAGGCTGGCTGCGTGCCTGGCATCAGGGTGCCAGGGAGGACGGCAGGTGCACGGGGCTGCAGCGGTACACCACCAGCTGCAGCACCAGGGGGACAAAGACGGCACCTGCTGTCACTGCCGCTGACAGGCCGCCTTGGCCGCTGAGCCGAGCTGAGCTGCAGCCCTGTTGACTTGCCGCTGCTGCTGCTGCTGCTACTGTGCTGCTGCTGCTGCTGCTACTGTGCTGCTGCTGCTGCTGCTGCTGCTGCTGCTTCTGTGCTGCTGCTGCCGCATCTGAGCTCAGCTGAGCCACACCACCATGCATGGGCAGCTTCCATCACGGGTTACCCCCTGCCCCGACCTGCCGCTGCTGCCCCTGCTATGTCTGACCCTGACTGGCCACCTCAGCCACGGAGCTGCGCTGACACCTTGAAGGGGCAGCTTCCTAGGGACCAAAAACTGCTCCTGCCGCCCCTGTTGCCGCTGCCCCTGACCTGCTGCCTTGCCTACTAAGCCCAGCCGGGCAGCACCTAGCTTCCCTCCAGCTGCCTCCCTCCCGCCCGCCCCACCCTGCCACCCCAGCAGCGTCCTGACCTGCACGTCCAGGGGGATGCGGTACACGGGGTCGAACTCCCCTAGCGGCAGGATCTCCAGGGGGATGGGCGGCAGCTGGGAGGTGGGCGGTGCGGGCGCGATGACGGCGTTGGAGCTGGCGGTCAGGCGGCGGCCGTCGTAGCGGCCATCTAGCACATTGGCCAGGAAGTTGCCGGCAGTGAGGGGCGCGCTGTAGCCGTCCAGCGTGACCTGCAGGCGGCAGGCGGCCAAGGGGGGTGGGGGAGGGGGGAGGGGGAGAGGGGAGCGGGGAGCGGGGAGCGGGGAGTGGGGAGCGGGGAGCGGGGAGTGGGGAGCGGGGAGCGGGGAGCGGGGAGCGGGGAGTGGGGAGTGGGGAGCGGGGAGCGGGGAGCGGGGAGCAGGACGAGGGAGTGGGGAGCGGGGAGTGGGGAGCGGGGAGTGGGGAGCGGGGAGCGGGGAGCGGGGAGCAGGACGAGGGAGTGGGGAGCGGGGAGTGGGGAGCGGGGAGTGGGGAGCGGGGAGCGGGGAGCGGGGAGCAGGACGAGGGAGTGGGGAGCGGGGAGTGGGGAGCGGGGAGCGGGGAGCGGGGAGTGGGGAGCGGGGAGCGGGGAGTGGGGAGCGGGGAGCGGGGAGCGGGGAGCGGGGAGTGGGGAGCGGGGAGTGGGGAGCGGGGAGTGGGGAGCGGGGAGCGGGGAGCGGGGAGCGGGGAGCGGGGAGCGGGGAGTGGGGAGCAGGGGAGCGGGGAGCGGGGAGCGGGGAGCGGGGAGTGGGGAGCGGGGAGCGGGGAGTGGGGAGCGGGGAGCGGGGAGCGGGGAGCGGGGAGTGGGGAGCGGGGAGCGGGGAGTGGGGAGTGGGGAGCGGGGAGCGGGGAGCGGGGAGCGGGGAGTGGGGAGAGGGGAGAGGGGAGAGGGCAGGGCAGCAAACTAGGCTTCAGGCTGTCCCTGACAACCAGCTACTGCCGGCAGGCCGGCCGTTCCCCCCCTGAGGTGCCCTCCCCTGGGCCCCCCAGGCTGTGTGAGGAGTGTGAGGAGGGGGTCGCGGCAGCAGCGCACCGCCTGCCCACCTCCACTGTGGCAGTGCTGGTCAGACCGCCGTTCTTAACGTCCACGAAGGCCAGGGCGCCGTCCTTGCGCTCTATGCTCAGCGCCACCTCCGCCCGCCCCACCAGCCGGGGCAGCTGCCGGTAGTCCTGCGCCACACCACACCACAGGCACCCAGCTCCAGCCACAGCCTCCCGCCCTGCCCTGCCTACACCATCCTGCCTACACACCCCTTACCAGCCCAGCCCCCCTCCACCCCTCCCCCCAGCCCCCCCCAGCCCCCCCAGCCCCTCCACCACCATCTCGGGCACTGCATGCATTTGGGGGGCCCTGCCCCCTGCGGCTGACCTGTCTGCCGGGCATATGTCTGGTCAAATGCAGCAAAGTGCAATGCCTTGCCTCTGTACTGCATTGTACTGCCGCATCTCTGTATTGCATTGTACTGCCTCGCCCCTCTACTGCATTGTACTGCCGGCCTAGCTGGCAGATCTCCAGCAGCCCATCCACCACCACCCATCACCCCTCACCCCTCCTCACCACCCCACCACCCCCTCTCCCACAAGCAGCAAGGTGGCCTGACCCTGCCTGCCTGGCTGGTTGGCTGACTGGCTGACTGGCTGACTGGTACTGCCCGCCCTGTCCCTGTACTGCCATGTGCTGTGATGACCCGCCCCGCCCCGCCAGCCTCACACAGCCCCCCGCCCTGCCCTGCCTCACCCACCATCCACCTCACCCCTTAACCCCCCAGGCCCCCCTGCTGCTCTGACCCCCCCCCTGCCGCCCTGACCTTAGGCAGGCTGAAGGGCAGGCCTGGTGCCTGCATGAGCTCCAGCTGCGCCACCCCCTTGAGGGCCTGGCCCACCCTGAGGCTGATGTAGTCGCTCTGCTGGCTCTTCACAGCCAGCTCCAGGCGCTTCAGGGAGCCGTACAGCTCGTCAAGCAGCAGCCGGGCCTGAGGCACGGCAGCCGGGCGGGGCGGGGGCAGCAGGAGGGAGGGGCTGTCACAGGGGGGGCATCTGCTGGTCTCTAGAGGGTGGGGAGGGAGGGAGGGGGGAGGGGGGAGGGGGGGGGGGGGGAGAGGGAGGGAGGGAAGCCACATGACAGCACCACTACGAATAAGCCCAGCAGCCGCGCGTCTACCTACCCTCCCCTGCCTCCCCCCTGGTCCCCTCTCGCCCCTTTGGCAGTCGTATCATGCGTGCCTGTACCGACCAAGGACACAGGGGGAGGAGGTGAGCCACACACAGGGCCAGGCCTCCCCCACCCAACCTCCCCACCTCCCCCCTTCTCCCCCTCCCCCCCCCCCCTCCCCCCCTCCCACAGGGCCAGGCCTCCCCCCCTTTCCCTCTACCCCCCCCCGCTGCTGCTGCTGGGCCTAACTCCCGGGGAGGGGCTGGGAGGGAAGGGGGTACTAAACCCCCGGCTGCTGGAAGGCCTACTCAGCGTGGCTGTGGCTGTGTGTAGGATCAGGGGTTGGCCAAGGGGGCTGCAGGGCCAGCAGAGGTCAGCCGCCAGCCCCTGGTCTGTTGCAGCGTGGCACCAGTCGGCACTGGTCTGGCTGGTCCCCTGTGCCTAGTGCCCTGACCCTGAGCCTGAGCCTGAGCCTGACCCTGAGCCTGAGCCTTACCCTAGTGCGCGGTGGCATGGGCATGGCCTGAGCCTGGCTTTCTTGTCTGATGTGCTGGCAGTGCCGCGTGTGCCTCGCTGTGCCCAGTGTGTGCTGTGCTGGCAGTGCCGCCCCACCCACCTCCGGCAGCTGCTCCTGCGGCACCCCGTCCAGCAGGCGCTCCGGCTGCTGCCACTGGCGCAGCGCCGCATCGATGTCCGCGGACATGCTGCCAAACGGCTTGCGCTGCGCTGGCAAGGCCACAACAGGCTGGACTGGTCAGGGGGGGGGATGGGGGGTCAGGGTCAGGGTCAGGGTCAGGGTCAGGGTCAGGGTCAGGGTCAGGGTCAGGGTCAGGGTCAGGGTCAGGGTCAGGGTCAGGGTCAGGGTCAGGGTCAGGGTCAGGGTCAGGGTCAGGGTCAGGGTCAGGGTCAGGGTCAGGGTCAGGGTCAGGGTCAGGGTCAGGGTCAGGGTCAGGGTCAGGGTCAGGGTCAGGGTCAGGGTCAGGGTCAGGGTCAGGGTCAGGGTCAGGGGTGCTGGTGGTGCTGGTGGACTGTGCTGGAGGACACAGCAGGGCCTGGCTGGACTAGTCTGTTGTGGCCATGTCTTGGAAGTGCCCTTTGGGAGTGCGAGAGTGAGTGACATCGCCTCTCGGTATAATAGTAGGTATCAGCAGGTGTTAGCTAGATATGAGCCTAGTGGCGCAATGCCTCCGAGGAAGCGGCCCAGTGCCGCGGAGCAAGAGCCGCTTCCGATTGAAAGCCCGCGAAAACAAGGTTCGTCGTAGTCGCAGTGTGGTCCGCTGCAACTGTGCAGTCCAGTGAGCTCCGCGCTGCTCACATCGCTGCTGTTCATGCCAGCGCAGGTCCTAGCACCCCTCCAGGCAACAAACGCCAGGAGGTGTCTCCGCATTGTGTGCCGGCCTGTCAAAATGTTGATTGTAATTGGCTGCAGGTCATCAAAGTCCCAGGTGGCGCCGTGCTGCGCGGGTGCAAGAAGACGAAGCGCAAGCTGACTGGCACACTTCCAGCTGAGGGCTGGGGTGCACAGCCAGCTCCGCGTCATCGCGTCACTGTATGTGCTTAGCGCATCTTGCTGACATGCCTGGGTGGGCTACCGCACCCCGGGTTACCGCAGCGCCCCAACATCCTCCAGCCGTGCAGCCTCCCCGTGCACTGGATGCTGCCCCCCTACCCCCACCCCCCCTGCGTGTCCCCGCCCGGCCAGCAGCCAGGGCCTGGACTGGGCCCCTGAGACGAGCGAAGAGCCGAGTCATGAGCCTGCAGCCGAGCTGCAGAGCCTGAGCCTGCATGTACTGCGCCAACACCAATTTCCTCACGCGCGGCCTACAACCAGCTGCAGCGGCGGCTTGCGGCAGCCAGGAGCTAGGCAGAGGACCGCACCACCCGGGCAGCTTCAGCCGTGAAAGGCCAGCAGCCCTGTGAGAGGCAGCGAACAAGCGCAGGGCAACCAGGCCGCAGGCTGGAAGCCCCCAGCAGGGCAGGTGGAACCACGCCTGCTGCGCCCAGCCTGGAGCCAGCAGCGTGACCAGCCAGTGCGGGGCATGATGTGGTGCCCAGTAGTGGCCCCCCGCAAGCCCCCACAGGCCCCACGCAGCAGCCAGGCAGCCACACAGGCAGCAGCCTCAGAGCCTGGGCCCAGCACTCCCCTGCCAGCCAAGCGCAGCAAGCGCACCAAGGCTGAGCCAGAGGCAGCTGAGCCCACCAAGGGCAAGGCCCAGGGCAAGGCTGCCAAAGCCAAGCCAGCACCGCAGCCAGGCAGGTGGCTGGACAGGGACTGCAACGCAGCGCTGAACATGCAGCGTATTGGGGAGAGCAAGTGGCGCCCACTGGAGCTGTGCTTCTGGCCAGACCAGGGAGCGCTGCCAGCCAAGGGCAAGGAGTACCCTGGCCTGGGGTACAAGCGGCTGCGAGACAAGCCACCCAAAGCCCAGGAGCAGCAGCCTGTTGAGGCACAGTAGTGTGTGCCTCCCCCCCTCTTGAGCTGTCACCAGCTTTCAATTAGCGCATGTTTTGTCATGCCAACTCTACGGTGTAGCCCTGTCACAGGGGTCAGGCAATGCTGTAGGTGGTAGGCGACCATGACATGTGTATGCCGTGTATAGGCCATGAGCATGCCATGTGATGGGAACACCACACAGATAAAACACTGTTTTGTAGTGGTTCACAATTAGTGTGTTCGACTGCAATGAAGGCTCAAGGTTGAGGGCCAAGGTGCTGGAGGACACAGGGACACAGGGACACAGTAACCTGGCTCGCCCGGGCTGCTCTGCCCACTCCGTTCAAGCTGCCTTGCCAGCCACTTCCTTCTCTTCAGCTGCCAGGGCCAGCTCTTGAGCTGCCATCCCCAGCCACCCCCAGCCCCCGTCTCACCCCCAGCCCCACCCCTACCCCCACCCTGAAGCTGCATTGCCAGGCACCTGGGGGATGCGCAGCAGGTATGCCACATCCTCAAGCTTGGATTGGATCTCCTTCACCTGCACCCAAGCCACCCAAACCTGAAAAATACACACAAACCTACCATTCATACCTACCATTCATACACAAACCTACCATTCATACACAAACCTACCATTCATCCTGGCTGAGTGTCTGGACTGTTTCACATGCACCCAAGCCACCATAACACAGCGTGACAAGCAGTGCAGAGAACACTAGAAGCTGGTCAGTGGCAACAGGAAGCTCAGCCAGCGCCACAGCCGCCTCTCACGGCCAGCTGTTGCCTCTCCTCCAAGTATTGTGTGTCCCTTGGTTTCACAGCCCTGTTCCTCAGTATCGAGCTGCACAGCCCATGACGCTGATGTGGCTGCACCTCTGGGTTGTTTGCGGGGATGGATCGTCGCAACGCCGCGTCCGCTGTGCGAGCAATGCCCGCATTGGGTGAGTTCAGTACGGCGTGCGCGGGGCTGGCCACGGGCGGGAGCATCGCGATGGCGATGGCACACGCAGCTGCCGCGAGATGGGCTGGTGCCCCACATGGATCTGTGCGTGTTGCGCAACAGAGAGTGGTGCGGGGTGTTGATGCGGAGGTGGTGGTGAGATGGGGAGATAGGCCCCCACAGGGGAGTCGTGCCAGCATCCACACAGTGCATGCCAGCGATACGAAAAGCGCGCAAGCGGGTGTGCCAGTCACTCTTAGCAAACGAACGCGCTTCACACGCGGGACGACCGCAGATACATCGCCAAGCTTAGGGGACGGTTGAAAAGCGCAAAAGATCAAGATCAGCGGTACTCGCAAAATCAGCCCATGCACATTTGTGCAAGTCCGTAACCCGCACGCCCCGCCGCACAGCATGCCCCCTGATCTGCTCACGACATCCCAGGCGTGCTATGGTAGCCGCTGATACATATTGACGAGATGCGGAGGGGCCCAGCCCCAGCCCAGCGCCAGCCCCAATCCCAGACCCAGCCCCAGGCCCCTCTCCCTTTCCCACAGCCATGGCCAGAGGGCTCAGCACCTCTGGCTCAGACTCAGGCTCAGACTCAGGCTCAGCACCGAGCCAGGCCGTGAGGTGGCCTGCTCACTGGGCCTTGCGCTGCTGCTGCCTGGCCTTGCGCTGCAGCTCCTTGCGCTTGGTTTGTATGAGCAGCGAGGAGCAGGCCAGCAGGTAGTTGACCTGCGCACAGGCCGTCAGCAGCACAGGCCATGCACCCGCTGGATGATGCTCAGTGAGGTGGCCGGCCTGGACACAGCACCCACATCACAGTCAGTCCTGGCCCCACGACCATGAGCTGACAGAAGTATCCTGCCCTGTCATGCAGTGAGTGGCTCTATTGGTAGTGGGTAACCTCTGTAACTGAAAGGTTGTAAGATGGAAACCACAACGATGCAGATGTCGACAATGCAGAAAAGGGGACTGTCCCCTTCCAGGCTCAGGCGGCCAACCAGTAAAACAAAGTAAAACATTTCCGGTCACACTCCCTCAGGAGCGTAGATTAGTGAGAAAGCTAGTGAGAATACAACACCAGCCTGACAGAGGAGCCTGACAGAGGAGCCTGACAGAGGGCGGCTGGGCTGGCGCTCTGCCCTGCGCTGCCCTTCCCTGCCCAGCCTTACCAGCTATGCGGGCAGAATCCTGGCAGAGGGGTCCCTCTACCAAGTTGGCTGACAGAGGGCGGCTGAGCTGGCCAGCCTGTCTTGACCTGGGCACTGCAGCCTGCTCAATGTCTGGGTGCCTACGAGGGCGATTGAGCTGGCCAGCCTGCCTGGCCTCTGTCTTGAACTGGGCACTGCAGCTGTCCAGGGGGACGCCTGCTCAATGTCTGGGTGCCTAAGGCAGCCCCAAGCAGCGTCTGTACCCTCCCCCCGCCCCCCCCCTGCCTCCCCCCCCACCCTAGGCCCTTGCGCCATTCCCCACCCTATGCTGGCTATAGGGTTCTTTCCTCTCTTGCCATCCCCTCCCTCCCCTTTCCCTTCCCTCCCCCTGCCTTCCACACGAGGACCCCCTCCTGCCTCCCCCTCCCCCACATCTCAGTTCTCCCCCCTCCTGCCTCACCCTGCCCCCCCTCCTGCCTCCCCCTGGCCCCCCTCCTGCCTCCCACTGGCCCCCCCCAGGTCCCCACAATCCCCCTCACCAGCACTGTGAAGCAAACCACCAGCAGCGGCAGCGACACGCAGGCGGTGTAAAACACGCCTCGCACGTCAAAGTAGTTTTGTGTGCTGAAGCGGTGGCTGTGCTCCGCAGCCAAGCCATTAAGGCGCTCGCCAAAGTACACCAGACATGCTGCATTGGGAGGGCGGCAGGGCAGCAGCAGGGAGGAAGGTGAGGCAGCAGGGGCGGCTGCAGGGGCGGCAATGCAAGGCTAGCCAGCTTGACCAACACAGGGGGCCACAAAGGGTCAAGGTGAGGCGGATGGAGGCAGGTGATGTGAGGCAGGCTGGTGTACTGACGGGGGGCTGCTGGACTGCCCTGTGCTGCAATGTCAACGTGGCGGCCGAGGTGGGGCTGCAGGGTGCAGTGATGCGTCGCTGCCACCGACTTGCAGCGCCAGCCTGCTCAACCCAGTAGCCTGCCTTACCGGCGATGGCAAAGATGATGGCCTGGATGTTTGTGCGGCGCCGTGTCAGCACTGCAACCACTAGCAGCGCTGCCCACGTGCTCAACAGGGCAATAAGCCAAGGCTCCTGCGGGGAAGGCAAGGGCTTCTACTAGCAGTGGCCTGCAACATCAAGAGGCCTTGCTGTAGCGTGGCTGGGCTGTGGGGTGGCACAAAACATCGCGGGGCAGGAGCTGGTTCACCTTCCAATCAATGGCTGCGACGAAGCCGCGGACCACGTCGGCTAACGGTGCTTCATGCTGAGCTTCGCGAAACTTTCGCTTCACCTCTGCGATGACATCCTGGACAGGCTTCAGCAGCGCGTCGACATCCATCACCCTCTCAGCCTGTACCACGCACAGCAACTAATGTATGGTGAAGGTATAAAGTCCAGGTACGAGTCCAAGGCCGCATGTCCATGCTCATGGGGGCGTTCTGCGAGCTGGGTGCTGGCGCGAAAATGAGGGGCGTGCAGCCCTGAGGTAAGCAGGGACATTGTGATGCTTGTTGTGTTCGCATCACAGCACTGCATCTACGGTGCCAAATCCTAGTATGCATGACTTTACGAAGTTGTTGAAACCCTTGGCGCCCGTGCGCAATGACACTCCGGCCCACTCAGCTGCCGCGACGAAAGGCAAAAGGCGCGTACCTTTGCCATTTAGGAGCACTGTGATCTGCATGTTGCCTGCAGCGGAGGCATAGGCTGGACGCCTGGCACCATGACAGCCAGCACAAACCCTGATGGGTCCGCTGCAGGTAGAGCAGGGGCAGGGTCGGGCTGAGTACGAGCTGAGTGTGAGTTCAGGGGCCTGCTTTGTGGCAGGTGCAGGTGGCAGCCCAGCGGCTCAGCCTGGCTGTCAAGGGTCAAGAGTGTGCTCAATGTCACCAAGGGCTTGGCCAGCCGGGCTTCTCAGCTGCCCCCTGGCCCTTAGGCTCTCTTTTCATCCCTTGCCCTGGGATGCAGCCAGCCTACACCCCTCCCCTGCCCTCTCTCCACCACCACCCCCATGGGGCAGCAGCCCACCTAGCTCCCGCCACACCCTAGTCCTGAGGTTGTGCAGTTGTGGGGCTGGACATGCCACCCTACCACCCTACATGCCACCCTACCACCACACCCCCTTGCCCATGTGGCAGGCGATAGAGCTCTACCCCAACCCTTGTTAACACACACCCCATCCCAACACCTTACCCTACCACAGTACAACGTATGTGGTTGGCGCAGTTGCGGGGTAGATTGTCGGAGTGGCGTAATGGGAGGCTGGCATGGGGAGCTAGCGAAGGCAGGGCTACCTCTGGGCCTACCTCTGCCTCTCACTGGACAAAGGGTTGTTGGGCTGCTTGGGTGGCCCTGGGTGGCATGCATAGAAGCTGCTAGGGATCATGTATAGGGACCACCACTTGCCTGATGCAAAGAGGCCCAAACTGGAGCGGCTGGCCAGCAGCAGGTGGCAAGCCACTCTCGCAGGGGTAACCATGGTCTGTTGCATATCATTGTCCATGCTGCATGTGTGTGAAATTGCACATGAGGCGAGCTGGAGGTTGCAATGGACTGGCGGAGCCGCTGCCCAGTCAGGTCACCATGAATACAGGCGGCTGTCAACAGCCCAACTAATGGTTGGTGGGCCTCCGGTAAGGGGGGCCACGCATCTCACCCTCCCCTTCTGGCGGCTAGTGTCAGACCCAGGGTGTGGTGGGAGGGAGAGTAAGGGCACGCCCCGAGGCTACTCTCCTCCCTTAGTGCACGCCTTACGGCATAGGCGTAGTCTTTCTTTTCGGACCCTGGTTGAGCTATGCGTTACACTCACCGAAAACAAGGGCTGGCGGCATGACCAAACCTTAGGGTGTGCAGGGCGCTACCAGACACCCTCTCTGTAGCCCACGTGGCCGCCCACACTGCCGGCAGCCAGTGCAACCCTTGCCGCATGCAAGACATGGCATTCCATGTTTAAGGGCGTCCCCCATGGGCTGCCTGAAATGTGCCTACACCCCTACCCCCACTACCACCACCCACCCCTTGCACATCAGGGGCCCAGAGGGTCGAGGGAGTGCCGGTCTGCGTGAAGCCCTTGCTTGTAGGGGAAGGGTCAGAGGGGGTGGAGGGAGAGCAACAAGTCATGGGTCAATAGGAGCTCATGAGATGACTCTCCAAGACTGGCCCCACACCAGGCCTCCACACCTGGCCTCACCCGCAAGGAGGACCTGCCCAGGGTGGGTGCAGGGCGGGGAGCGATGAGCCCTGGTGTAGAGGCTGATAGGAGCTGATAGGAGCTCATGAGATGACAACGTGCAACGCATGTAACCGTGTATGCACGTTACACGAAGCAGGTGTAGGACGTGGCCACGACGGGGCTGGCTTGAGAAGAGGCTGCCATGGGGTTCGCTTCCCTCGGCCTGCCTCTACTCGGTGCTACTGACTCCACAAGCCTGGGGTCGAGGCTGTTTAGGTGGCAGGCTCACGCTGGGAATAGCTGAGGAGGGGCTGAGGAATTTGCAGGGAGCTTATGTGCCACCGATGACTGAGTCGGTAAGGCCAGCATTGTGGATCTTTGAGGGAACTATCCATGGCTGGTGCGGAGGGGTCTACCGATGACGGGGTCTGCGATTGACTGAACCATCTCCCGGCACGATCCATCGCGTGCGGATTCCTTGATAAGCGTCACGTGATAAAGTTATGGAAGGTCGCACGCTATGCCGTCGCAGGCCATGTTATGACAGTTTGCAACAATGCACCCCTTATTTTCCTGTATATGTAGATGCCATGCAGAACACTAGCCCATGCTACATGCTTCCATCTGGCAGCATGCCAGACAGCAAAACGTCAGCTCCTGCCTTCCTTCGCTACCATGATGCCACTAGAAATGCATGAGCGGCTTGGGATGGGAGGTAGCTGGCAGCCGAGGATCAGCAGGCAGCCGGGGATCAGCAGGCAAGGGGGCCCAGCAGGCACCCAAGCACCCCTGTGCTGCTGCACCACAGCAAGTGCGCACCAGCAGGTAGCACACCACAGCCACACCGCAACAAGTGACCCCCAAACCCTGACCCCTGACCCTGACCCCACCCCATAGCCAATGCAGCTTCTACCCAGACAGCTCAGCTTCCCTCCTGCTCCACCCAGCTTCCTTCCACTATCTCCCGTACCCTCCGGTTATACTCCCGCCTGCATTACACCACGTCATGCCACACCACAGGTCACACCACAGGTCACACCACGTCATCATCGCTGCTCAACGCCCCGCATGCCTCTACGAGACAACATTGAACCGCAGGCACAGCAAGCGCAGTGATTAGGATCGAGGAGGAGGGCATTTGTGCTCAAGTGTGGGTCCAGGGCCGCAGCCGGCTGAGCAGCGGCAGGAGCAAGGCAGCACAACACAGCATCCTCCCGACCCACAACGCCCAGCACATGCGCCCAGCTCAGGCGGCGGGCCCACAGCCTGACCCCGCTGCCACCAGCTGGCTGCCCCCCAGGACATCTACCACATCACCCTCTACACCGCCTGGCTGCAGGGTGCTGGGTGCTGCCAGCTGCTGCTCTAGGCTGCCCCTGAGATCCCTGGGGACGGGCTAAGGGGGAACAGCTTGTCAGTGCCCTGCATGCCGACACCGAGGTGGCCGACCCCATGTCCCGTACACTGCCCACGCTTGTAGGTGAGCTGGCCTGACTGCTTTCTGCTGTCACTGGCCACACAAACAGCCTGAGCTGATGCGGAGGCTGGGGGGGCTCAGAACCGCTGCTTGCCACCCCACCCCACCCCACCCCACCTGCTCTGTGGGTGAGAGGCCGGGGCACAGCAACCACAGTGAGCCCAGAGGCCATAAAGTCAGTCTTTGTGGAGGCAGGAGCAAGGAGCACATCACAGCACCTCCCCAGCTCACCCCCTCCCACACCACAGGTGGCTTCAGCAAAGCAAGCAGCTCCGCCGTCACCATGTTGCTGAGCTTCAGGGCTTCTCATGACATCGTTTGCCGCAGCGTGGGTCACTGGGCCCCGGTGGCTGGCGGCAGCTGCTGGCGCATGTGCAAGGCCGTCTGGGCGCTGCTGCCTAGCTGCCTGGCTGGCCTGCTGCTGCCACTGGCTGCTCACACGGCATCAGCTGATGCTGGGGAGGGAGAAGACGCCACCACCACACCCTGCCCTGCACCCCAGCCTTCCTGGCTGAAACCCCCACCCAGTAAGCTGCCTGGATTGTTTAGGCCTGATATGGTCGTTCTCCCTAAGTCGCCACCTTGACACACATGCCTCCATTTTCACACAGTCGACCGAGGTTGTGAGGGTAGGGTTGCTGCGCTTGCACCTGCCGACACCTGCGCTACCCCTGCCCTCAGCCTGGCCAGCTCCCTTCTGCTTTGCCAGCTCCCTTGTGCTTTGCCTAGCTGTGCTGGCTGCAGCCTGCAGCCTCTTTGGTCAGTAGTCAGGGGTGCTGTCAGGGCTGCATGGTGGCTGCAGGGCTGCATGGCAGGCTTCCCTTCAGGGTGCGCAGGGCGGCCGCATGGCTCACCTGTTCTCATTGTACAAGCGGGCAGCCTCAGAATTTGCCGGGGAGTTTGGGTTAGGGTCAGATAACAAGCTCTGCAGGCAGGCATGGTGCACGGGCTGTAAGTGATGTCCGGCTATGGGCTGGGCAGTGAGTGAGGGCAGCGAGGGCAGTGAGGGCAGTGAGGGCAACGAAGGCAGTGAGGGCAGTGAAGGCAGTGAAGGCAGGTGGGCTGGGTGCTGTACCTGGATGGAAGTCAAGATGGCTGACACGTCGTAGATGGGACTCCACTGGTTTTGCAAGATGTCCAGGCAGATGCCCCCATCAGCGTAGACTGCATGGTGCATGGTGCAGGGTGACTGCATGGTGCATGGCATGGAGTGTAGATTGCGTGGTGCATGGCATGGAGCGCAGACTGTATGGTGCAACCCTGCCCCCCCTGCCCACTGCCTCTCCCTGGAGATGCTCACTGTTGGGGTGGAACATGGTGCTTTTGAACTTCACCACAGGGGCTTTGTTCGGGTAGTCCTCAGTGAACTCCAGTGTCAGCTTAAATGTCCCTGCACCACAGGCAACTAGCAATACTGCACAATACCCTTCCACGCCAAACACAACACCCAGGCTGCATGAGTTCTTGAGCACCGACCTCCCTCCCAGGCACCCGAGTCGGGTCCAAAGATAACAGCGTTCCAGAGCATGATGTTGTCTGGGTTGGGAGACCCATTCACTCCAGGAGGCGGGTCTTGTTGTAATCGCTTGAAATCGCGCATAAGACGCTGGACATAGACAGGCAGCATCGACCCATCAGCCTGGCAGCTAGAAGGAAGCCTTGAAAGCTGCTAGAAGCGGGAAACCCTGTTACCTTCCGTGCGGGCGTCGACATTCTTGGGCGATGTGAGGTAGATAGCGCGTCGATAAAACAGAATAGCGGGCAGCGAGGCACTCCATGATCCCATGCAAGAAAATCAGCTTGGAATCGAGATGTAATGTTATAGGACCACGGAGACATGGCCCGTTGACTAGGGTAGGAATGACACAGCAGCCTGCTCAGTGATTGTGACCGCACGCATCGTCAGTGCTATGTTTATAGTTGCATTTCTTGTTTCTACTGCGTCCCATGCCGCGGAATGGCGAGCCGTTGAATGACGGGTGCGGGCGTCGACATCTTTTGGCCACAGACTGCAGTGCCCTCAGATCCTCGGGCTCGAGTTTGAGGTCCAGGTCCGGATATCACAGCTAGTGCAGTGACATCGAGCTGAAACCATCCACATGAGCTGTCAACACCAACAGCACACCAACATCAACATTATTGAGCGCTTGCACCGCAGCCACCGGCTGCTCTGACCTTTTCTTGGGTACCTGTAAGAGCACAGAGCCCCAAGTAAGCCATCCAGCCCTCTTGTCCCTCACTAGGGCCTCCATTTGAGCCGGATCAGAAGTACCCACTAGCAGCCGCTGGCAACCACTAGCAGCCACTAACTAGATCCGACTCAAACAGTGTTATTGGGCTGTGTGGAGTAAACCCAGTGCACATGGCACATGAGCCGCCTACCACCTACACTATTGCCTGACCACGAGGGCGATGTGTAGAGTTGGCATGACAAAACATGCACTAATTGTAAGCTGATGACAGCTCAACAAAGGGGGCACACACTACTGTGCCTCAGCAGGCTGCTGCTGCTCCTGGGCCTTGGGGGGCTTGTCTCGCAGCCGCTTGTACCCCAGGCCAGGGTACTCCTTGCCCTTGGCTGGCAGAGCTCCCTGGTCTGGCCAGTAACACAGCTCCAGCGGGCGCCACCTGCTCGCCCCAATGCGCTGCATGTTCAATGCTGCATTGCAGTCCCTGTCTACCCACCTGCCTGGCTGCGGTGCTGGCTTGGCTTTGGCAGCCTTGCCCTGGGCCTTGCCTTTGCCCTTGATGGGCTCAGCTGCCGGCTTGCTGCGCTTCGCTGGAGGGGGAGTGCTGGGCCCTGGCTCTGAGGCTGCTGGCTGTGTGGCTGCCTGGCTGCTGCGTGGGGCCTGTGGGGGCTTGCGGGGGGCCACTACAGGGCACCACATCATGCCCCGCACTGGCTGGCCACGCTCCTGGCTCCAGGCTGGGCGCACCAGGCGGGGTTCCACCTGCCCTGCTGGTGGCTTCCAGCCTGCAGGCCTGGTGGCACTGAGTTTGTCCAGCTCCACCTCACAGGGCTGCTGGCCATTCACTGTTGAGCTGACCCGGCTGGTGCGGTGCTCATCCACTAGCACCACCCTGCCCCGCAGCTGGTCTGTCCCCCTGGGCCTGCACACCACCTTGCGGCAGGCACGCAACACCGCATCAGCACCCCACCCACCCCTAGTGCCAATGGTAGCAGCGCCAAAGAAGACCACCAGCTGCTTGGCACGCTTGTGGCGCTTCATGGACAACTCCGCCATGTCCTCCTCCAACTGCAGCCATGCACACAAGGCACACACATGGTGGCTGACATGGTGACACCAGGTTAGGCATGGCACAATCAAGTACTCTTTCGTTTCATGCCCGACCACCACCTCTCAGTCCCTTACCCTCCCTCCCTCCCACCTACCCACCCACCCACCCTCACCTTGTTGAAGAACTGCTCCAACGCCCGGTCTTGGGCTCCGTACAGCCTCAGCCGCTGCCATGCCCACTTGGGGTCCAGGTACACCTCCCACACCGCACAAGCCATCCAGCCCCACGATCTCTGTGTCAGGGTAGGGCCTGCAGCTGCCACCAGTGAGTACAGGGGCAGCACCGGCAGCAGTAAAGCCACCAAGCTCTTTGAGGACCAAGCCAGAAGCAGGCTGCAGGGCCAGGATCAGGCTGAGCCGCACTGCGTTGCTGTTGTGAAGTGCCGGGGTGACATCAGCCCAGGGGAGCACCCTGTGCAGCACTGGCGGCAGCCGCCTGGGTCCCACAGCTTCACCCAGACTCTGGGTTCAGACAGGGACAGACTCTGGGCCAGAGTCTGTCCCTGTCTGAACGTGCCTAATGCTTACTTCAGCTCAGCCATTCGTGTGTGTGTGTGCCTGTAGCTAGAGGCCCTGCCTGTGTGTGTGTGCCTGCCTGTGTGTGTGCCTGCCTGTGTGCCTGCCTGCCTGTGTGCCTGTCTGCCTGTGTGCCTGCCTGTGTGTGTGTGTGTGTGTGCCTGCCCATTATTGTTCTGCAAGAATTATTGTACTAGCAAAAGCTCTAACTAACTTTAGCTCCAACCCACACACATCCCCTTTGTGAGCGGTTAAGTGATTACTTTTGTTGGGATTGGCTTGCTTTACTAGGATGTCTCTACTGGTATGCAGCGAGGTCAATGGCTGCCAAGCCTGAGCCGGGGCTATCCAGTAGCTACGGGTGCGTCATCAAATGCAACTGCTGTCAAACGACGGACAACGCACAGGGTGACAACGGTCCCGGGTGTGAGTCTGGTCCCGGGTGTGAGTCTGGTCACCCAGGTGTGAGCCCGGTCCCTCCCAGGTGTGAGCCCGGTCACCCAGGTGTGAGTCTGGTCCCGGCCAGGGGCAAGGGCAGCCAGGGTCTCTGCCTTGTGCCCGCCTGCCTTGTACTTACCACAGCCTGCAACCCTCCGCTGACCTGGCTGCAGCTTAGACGGCAGCTGGTGGCCTTGTGGGTACACCTCATGGAGGGAGCTGAAGGGGGTGGCGTTGCCATGATTGAGCATGCAAGCATGCTGGTACCGGGTGCTAGGTACAGCCATGCATTATGTCTTATTCCACAACTTTCAACATAAGTCATTTCAACTCGATGTCTGGACGCATAGTGTAGTGGACATGCGCAGCATGGGCGGCTTGCATCTTTTAAACTGACTTGCATGTCTGATCTTTAGCGAACTGAGTACTTGTTCTTTTCTTACAGTGGATGCTTCTGTTGTTCTCTGTGCAAGGTGCTCCGAACCTAGGCGGATGCACCGAGCACAGAAGTTCACAGTTTACGTACACCTTTTCCCTTTACACGTGGATGACTAAGAATGTGAATGGTTTTGAGTACTTAAGGCTCTGTGAGGGCAGAGACAGGCACCTTGGCTCAGAACTCTATCTGACCCCGGGTCCTGTCTCGCTCTCCCGCCCTCACAGGTAAGCCGTGCTCTGTTGGTCATCTTTGCTATGTTGTAACCTTGGCTCAGAACTCTATCTGACCCCGGGTCCTGTCTCGCTCTCCCGCCCTCACAGGCTCCCTGGTCTCAGCTCCGTTACATTGGTGCCTTCTCTCTCGGGAACCGCAGTGCTCTTCCCTCGTCTCTCCCACTCCACCGTTCCTCTCTCCCATTCCGCATTCTCACCGCTAATCCCGCGCCGCCATGAACGCGGAAGAGATCGCTCAGATGCAACGCGTATTTTCGGAGCAGCAGGCCACAATCCAGCGGCTGGAACAGCAGCTCGCGCAACTGTCCCTGCAGCAAACCACTCCGGCGGCGCCCGCGCCTGCTCCTGCTCCTGCTCCTCCTCCTACTCCCGCTCCTGCCCCACAGCAGCGTATGCCCCGTGCCAATCCACCCGCCACTTTCTCTGGAAGCCGTACCACGGACGTGGCGGCTTGGCTATTAGCAGTGGATCTCTTGTTCACAATCTCCGATCGTCTACGTCGCCACCCTCCTCTCCGGCCATGCTCTCCTGTGGTACCGCAGCAGCGTCAGCTCTTTCACCTCCTGGACGTGCTTTGTCGCTGCCTTCGAGCGGCAGTTCGCGCCTGTCAACCGGCTGCGCCATGCAAGGGACCGCTTGGCAGCTCTCACCCAAACGAGCTCCGTGCGGCGGTACCTTGGCGAGTTCACAGCGCTCTGCCTGGAGGTCACGGACCTCTCGCCCGCCGAACAGCTCGACCGGTTCATCCGGGGCCTCAAGCCCTCAGTGCGGCGTGAGCTGGAGCTGCGCGAGCCAACCTCTTTCTCCGAAGCCTCCACCATCGCGGATCGGGTGGACGCCATCTCCTATTCCACCTCAGCCTCCCGCTCCTCCTATCGCCCTCCCTCCACTCCCCGCCCTCCCCGCCCTGAGACTGCCGCGGTGCCCATGGAGCTGGACGCCATGCTCCACACCAGCCCAAGCCGCAGCCGTGGCACTCGTCTCTCCGATGCTCAGCGTGCGGCTCTGCGGGACAGCAAGGCGTGCTTCTACTGCCGCAAGGCGGGGCACACCATGAAGGACTGCCCCATCCGCCCTCCCCGCCCAAACGTCAGCAGCGGCCCACGGAAGGGGGACCGCCGCTAGACGTCGCCTTCCGGACCCTCCCACCACCCCCTCCCACCACCCCCTCCCACCCCCTCCCACCCCCTCTCACCACCCCCTCCCAGCCCCTCTGCTTTTCCACCTCCTCTCCTTGTCCTCCCCGGTGCGCTCGTCCCCACCGCGCACCTTACTTCCTCCTCCCTGCCCCTGCGCCCTCCTACCCTGGTCTGCATTCCACCTGCCAGCCGTACACTGGTAAGGTGGACACTGCTAGCCGGCCCTCCTTGCAGGTTGTCAGATCCATGCCCTTACCCCTGCAGCATGCTAGACCTGCTGGCAGCATTCTGAAGCAGCCTTCTGTGGCTGGCTCCACGCCACCGGGACGACCTCGTAAGGCCGTGCGGTTCTCCCTGCCCCTACCTGCAGCTCTAGGTGGCAGCCCTCCTCGCCCTCCCCAGCCTGGCCGGACAGCCCGCCCAGCTGTGTTGCAGCGTGCCAATGCTGATGCACCTGCCTTCCTCCATGTCAACCCCTTTGCCGTGCTGGCTGTTCAGGACCAGCCGCCGGCCTATTCTCTCGCTCCCCGGTCCTTACCTCCTCCCCCTGCCCCTCCGTGTCCCCCTCCTGCTCCTTGTCGTTCCCACACCTCCCCGCCCACTCCCACTCCCACCCCTACCCCCACCCCTTCCCCCGCTGCTGCGCCCTCCCCCATCGTGCTCACTTCCCTGTCAGCCAGTGGCAGCAGCCCCTCCTCAGAGCTGATCATCCTCCATGGCACCTTTGCTGGTCACCCAGCCAGGTTCATGGTGGACAGCGGCGCCACCGGCAACATCGTCAGCCAGCAGTACCTCATGCGCAATGGGCTGCACTTGGCTACCACCCTCTCCCCCCGTCGCCTCCTCCTCCCAGGCCTTAAACACACTACCCTACCCACCTACACCCTCCCACCGTGCTCCATCCGCATGGGTACCTACCGCGATCGCTTACAGCTCTCCATGGCAAACATCCCTAACCCTTCCTTTGACATCGTCCTCGGCAAGCCGTGGCTGGCAGCCAAGAACCCGTGTGTGGACTGGATCAACAACGTCGTACGCCTGGATCACGCCGGTTCCACCCACACCCTGACCCCACCCCCACTCACCCCACTCCAAGCGGATCAGCTAAACCTGCTGTCGGCGCCACGCTTCCGCCGGGCAGCGCGGCATGATGAGGTCTTCATGGCACTGCTCACCCAGCAGCCCAACCCCTCTACCTCACCCTCTACCTCGACCTCTTCCTCCACCCCTGCCCCTGATCTACCCCCTCTCCACCCCAAGGCGGCAGCACTGGTGCAGCAGTACCCCTCTGTCTTCCCCAAGGAGCTGCCTGCAGTCCAGGACATGCCCCGCCGCTCCGTGGACCACACCATCCATCTCACCGGTCCTGCCCCCTCCCCCCGTCCCATCTACCGCATGTCGCAGCCAGAGCTGGACCAGCTGAAGAAGCAGCTGGACGACCTCCTGGCCAAGGGTTTCATCCGGCCATCCACCTCCCCCTTTGCTGCCCCTGTGTTGTTTGTGCGCAAGAAGGACGGCAGCCTGCGCCTCTGTGTGGACTTCCGTGCCCTCAACCAGCAGACCCTCAAGAACCGTTACCCCCTCCCCCGCATCGATGATCTGCTGGACCAGCTGTCAGGTGCCCAGGTCTTTTCCAAGATCGACCTCCGGTCTGGGTATCACCAGATCAGGGTGGCTGAGGACGACATCCCCAAGACCGCCTTCCGCACCCGGTACGGGCACTATGAGTTCACTGTCCTCCCCTTTGGTCTTTGCAATGCCCCTGCCACCTTCCAGCAGCTGATGAACGATGTCTTCAAGCCCCACCTGGATGACTTTGTGCTTGTCTACCTGGACGACATCCTTGTGTTCTCCAAGTCAGCCGCTGACCACGAGCGCCACCTCCACCTTACCCTCTCTCTCTTGCGGCAGCACCAGCTGTGCGCCAACCTGGCCAAGTGCGCATTCTGGCTGGACACCGTGGACTTCCTCGGCCACATCGTCTCCGCCGCCGGCATCTAGCCAGACCCCACCAAGGTCAAGGCTGTGCTGGACTGGCCTGCCCCACAGGACAAGCACCAGCTACGGTCGTTCCTCGGCACCGCCAACTACTACCGGCGTCTCCTACACCACCATGCCCACCGTGTTCTCCCTCTCACCGACCTGCTGCGTGATGAGCAGCCATGGCGTTGGGGCGAGGCTGAGCAGCGTGCCTTTGCCGACATCAAGGCAGCCATGGCCAGCTCCCCCGTCGTGCGTCCCCCTAACTTCTCCCTCCCCTTCACTGTCAAGACTGACGCCTCCCTCTTTGCCATTGGTGCCGTGCTTACCCAACAGGACTCCTCCGGCGCCGAGTACGTGGTGGCCTATGAGAGCCGCAAGCTCAACCCGGCTCAGGTCAACTACCCAGCCCATGAGCGGGAGCTCCTGGCTGTGCTCCATGCCCTCACCACCTGGCGCCACTACCTACTGGGTCGCCCCTTCATTGTGGAGACTGACAACAGCGCCACCACCCATGTGCTCACCCAGTCCAACCTCACCAGGCGCCAGATGCGGTGGACCCAGCGCCTTGCGGAGTTCGACATCACCTTTGTGCACAAGGCTGGCAAGCACCACACCGTGCCGGACGCCCTCTCCCGTCGCCCTGACCACCTACTCACCGCCCTCTCCATCGTTGACCCTGACCCCTCCTTCTTCTCCACCTTTGACCGCCATGCGCCCGAGGACCCGGCCTACCAAGCAGCCCTGTCCCAGGCCCTCTCCCCTCCTTCACCCTCCAGCCCTACCCACCTGCAGGTCATTGAAGGCCGCCTCTACACCACCTCCACCCCTCCCCGCCTCTACATCCCCTCCTCCCCTCTCCGCGCCCAGCTGTTGCATGAAGCTCATGACGCCCACACCGCTGCCCACCTAGGGCGTGCCAAGACTCTGGAGCGGTTGCAGCGTCACTTCTATTGGCCGCAGATGCACAAGACCGTCCAGGAGTACGTGCGCACATGCGACAAGTGCCAGCGCAACAAGGCCACTAACCAGCTACCCCCTGGCCTGCTACAGCCCCTCCCCATCCCCTCCCGCAATTGGCAGCAGGTCAGCATGGACTTCATTGGGCCCCTTCCAGCCACTCCCCGCGGCCACACCATGATCTTCACCGTCGTCGACAAGCTCAGCAAGATGATCCACCTCATCCCCACCACCACCACCGCCACCGCCCAGGACACCGCCCGCCTCTTCTTTGACCACATCTTCAAGCACCACGGCCTGCCGGAGGCCATCATCTCTGACCGTGACCCTAAGTTCACTTCTGACTTCTGGACCTCCCTCTTCCACCTCACCGGCACCCGGCTCCTCCTCTCCTCTGCCTACCACCCCCAGACCGACGGCCAGACAGAGCGCGCCAACCGCACTGTGGAGGACATGCTGCGGCCCTCAACGACCACAAGACTGACTGGGACCAGCACCTTGCAGCCGTGGAGTTTGCCAACAACAGCTCTGAGCACGTTGGCACCGGCTTCACCCCCTTCTACCTCAACTACGGCCAACACCCCACCACACCCTCTGCTCTCTTGCTCCCCCCTCCCACCCTTGTGCCCAGCCAGGCAGCTGAGGACTTCGTCACCTCCATGCGCAACAACCTTACCGCCGCCCGCTCAGCCCTGCAGCGCTCCATTGACAACCAGAAGCTGCATGCTGACCAGCACCGCCGCCATGAGGAGTTTGAGGTCGGTGATCTTGTGTTGCTCAGCTGCGCCCACCTGAACTTGCAGACTGCTGTCAACAGCGCCAAGCTCCAGCCTCGCTTTGTGGGGCCCTTCAAGGTCCTGGCCAAGCACTCTCCAGTCTCTTATAAGCTCGACCTCCCTTCTTCCATGCGTATCCTCCCCACCTTCCACATCAGCCGCCTACGGCCCTACCTTTCCTCCTCCTCTTTCCCTGAGCGCGCCGTGGAGCTTCAGCCTTCGCCCGTGATCATCGATGGCGAGGCGTACTTCACGGTGGAAGCCATCCTGGGTCGTCGCTGGAATGACGCGCAGCACGCTTTTCAGTACCTCATCAAGTGGGCTGGCTACGACGACTCCTTCAACTCCTGGGAGTGGGGCCCAGCACTCGCGCAGCAGGACGCGGTCGCCGCCTTAATCCGGGACTACACCGCCCGCCATCATGCCCCGGTTGACGACGACCCTGCCTGCCAAGTCTGCGCCAGCCGTTCACCGCGGCCTCCGATGTTGCTTTGTGATAAATGCGACAAGGGTTTTCACATCACGTGCCTGTCACCCCCACTTCGTTCTGTGCCTCGTGGTGCCTGGCTCTGTCATCAGTGCAAGCAAGCTAAGGCTCCTAAGAAGCGCAGGTAGCATGTTTAGAGGCTAAACATTCTTTTTCCAGGGGGGGTGAATGTAGTGGACATGCGCAGCATGGGCGGCTTGCATCTTTTAAACTGACTTGCATGTCTGATCTTTAGCGAACTGAGTACTTGTTCTTTTCTTACAGTGGATGCTTCTGTTGTTCTCTGTGCAAGGTGCTCCGAACCTAGGCGGATGCACCGAGCACAGAAGTTCACAGTTTACGTACACCTTTTCCCTTTACACGTGGATGACTAAGAATGTGAATGGTTTTGAGTACTTAAGGCTCTGTGAGGGCAGAGACAGGCACCTTGGCTCAGAACTCTATCTGACCCCGGGTCCTGTCTCGCTCTCCCGCCCTCACAGGTAAGCCGTGCTCTGTTGGTCATCTTTGCTATGTTGTAACCTTGGCTCAGAACTCTATCTGACCCCGGGTCCTGTCTCGCTCTCCCGCCCTCACAGGCTCCCTGGTCTCAGCTCCGTTACACATAGTAGCAGCTTCATGCCTCACCCACATACCTTAAACACCAGCCGCATGCCTTCTGCCCGCTGCCCTGACCACCCTCTGTCATCACTTGTCATTGTGCTCAACACGTCCAAGAGCCCGACCATCTGCGATGCCATGCCTTCCATGCGTAGCCACCTGCCATTTTGCTTATCGGCGACAAACATGCTTGTCTGCAACGCCGTGATCTGTTTGCTTCAGCCCTCTTGTCCCTCACTAGGGCCACCATTTGAGCCTACCTACTAGCAGCCACTAACTAGATCCGACTCAAACAGTGTGGCTGTGTGGAGTAAACCCAGTGCACATGGCACATGAGCCCGCCTACCACCTACACTATTGCCTGACCCGTTAGGGCAACGTGTAGAGTTGGCATGACAAAACATGCACTAATTGTAAGCTGATGACAGCTCAAGAGGGGGGGGGCACATACTACTGTGCCACAGCAGGCTGCTGCTGCTGCTGGGCCTTGGGTGGCTTGTCTCGCACCCGCTTGTACCCCAGGCCAGGGTACTCCTTGCCCTTGGCTGGCAGAGCTCCCTGGTCTGGCCAGTAGCACAGCTCCAGTGGGCGCCACTTGCTCTCCCCAATGCGCTGCATGTTCAGCGCTGCATTGCAGTCCCTGTCTACCCACCTGCCTGGCTGCGGTGCTGGCTTGGCTTTGGCAGCCTTGCCCTGGGCCTTGCCCTTGGTGGGCTCAGCTGCCGGCTTGCTGCGCTTGGCTGGAGGGGGAGTGCTGGGCCCTGGCTCTGAGGCTGCTGGCTGTGTGGCTGCCTGGCTACTGCGTGGGGCCTGTGGGGGCTTGCGGGGGGCCACTACAGGGCACCACATCATGCCCCGCACTGGCTGGTCACGCTCCTGGCTCCAGGCTGGGCGCACCAGGCGCTGTTCCACCTGCCCTGCTGGGGGCTTCCAGCCTGCAGGCCTTGTGGCACAGTGTGTGTGCCTGCCTGTGTGTGTTTGCTTCAGTCCACCTCCATCGTATGCCAGGCAGGTACTGACATCGCACCTGATGCTCTCTGACTCTCCAGAAAGCTCTGGTTGCATGCCTCCCAAATGCAGTAAAAGGTACCGTCAGCTCAACTCACGCAGGTACTTCCCATGCATGGACATGAAGAGGAGCAAACATGTTTTCTCCGTGACCTTCTTGCCCTATAAGCTTACGGGAGTTTTTGGAGTGTCCTACATGTAGATGGTCGATGCCTTATGCGGTGCGTTGACAGCTGTTGAAAGCTCCATTCCCATGCCCACATGCAGGATGTTTATGCGCCCTTCCCACATGCATGTGACAACTGCTGAACCATACAGCCCTCATGCTACACAAAATGAGGCGTGAGTTGTATGTCTGTGTACACGGGCTGGCCGTGCAGGTCGAGCTGCTCGGCTACGGGCTGGGTACACAGCTCGGCTACGGGCTGCAAGGAACCCCAACAGCAGGCTGCCGATCACTGGCCGCTCGCCGCAGGCCTTTACTCGTGGCAGCGCAGCGGCCAGGAAGGCATCCCACAGCTCTTGCGGGAGGCTAGCTTGCATTACCGGCCGTGGTAGGTGTTGTCTCTATCACGGGCAGCGCGGGCCTCTCCGGAAGCCTTTCATTTGCGTTGCGCGTGGGTGAGCTCAGGCTGTTGTGCCTCGTCACGATGTAAGAGTTCTAGGGTTCCTCCGGCACTGGTATAGGCACACACCGGTGCGTCTTTTCTTCGTCGCCATTCAACTTATAACCACGCGACGCAGCAACAATTATCAAGACGCGTACGTACATGAAGTATCGGACGTACCTGACAGCTCCCGTCTAGTCAAGAAGCGTGTGTCTCCGGCAGCTTCAGCAAGTTAGCGGCAAGGTCAGGGCTGGTGTGGTGCGAGTGGGCCACCAAGACCTAGCCAAGCGCTGAGGAGAGGGAGAAAGAAAGAAAGAACTACTCTCCCGAGGAGCGTGACTGGATCCATTTACCCATGGACCTGGAGCGAATGAAACCGTCCAAGTCGAGCGTCGCAGCTGGGACTGCAGCAGAGGCAGAGGCGGACAGCTTACAGTCGACAGCTAACCCGGTCGACAAGGCAACGGGAGGTGGACAACTCAGACGACACTAAGACGACACTAAGGGACGACGCTAGAGGCGCGCCCTCACGCTCATGGCCGTGCCACAGGCTCCCAGTGATGCACCAAGCATCAGAACTCAGCGCCGCTGGGCTGGGAGGAAGGTGCTGGACCTGGCTTCACATGTTGTCTGGCTGCACGACCGGGGCAAGCCGGTCAATCCGCTTTCGATAGGCCTCCTGCGCCTCTGGTGACGCAAAGCCAGATGCCCATGCCGCGCTCGGGTTCATAAAGTGCCAGACCCTGTACTGCGAGTACCGGGCCAGGATCGCGCCAAGCTTGGCCTCCGGCAGCCCAGGCCGCAGCAGCAGCACCGCACCTCCATCGCTTGCGCTCCATTTGTCCGTCCCGTTCTCCGCAGCCTTCTGCACACCCGCAGCCGTGCTCATGCCAGCTTTATAACCATGTAGTCACACACATGCGGCAACCTTCGGATACGGTTGATTGCTTTACAAGAGGGTTAAGAGCCCCTTCTCCTTCCCCTTCCCCTTCCCCTTCCCCTTCCCCTTCCTCTTTCCCTACCCCATTCCCTACTCCATTCCCAACCCCTACCCCTTTCCCTGAACCTAACCCCTGGCATGTGGCCAGCCACCATGTCACAAAGCAGCAGTGAGCATGGCCTGTCAGTGCTGCTGCTGCTGTTACTGCGCAGCCCAGGGCCAGGCCACGCACCTCAGTAGAGTACACAGTGAGGCGTGAGGTGCGCACAGCCTGAGGGCAGCGGGGGTTGTCCAGGAAGGCGTGCTCACGCCACGACACCAGCAGGCTGGACGCCGCATCCGTCATGCCGATGGGGTCTGCAGGCAGCAGGTGGCAGGGGGGCTCAGACCACCCCACCCTCCCCCCACCCACCCCACAGCCTGAGGACCTTACCTACAGTTCCCACCCCCTATGCACCCCCACCCACACACCCCTGCTGCCAACCATATGTGTGGGGCCTGCCGTGCCCCTGCCTCACCCCTGGTTGTCACAGCTCGGCTGGCCCTGCCCCTAGCCCTGGCCTGCTACTTGCCCAGCACATAATCCATGGGGCACACAAACGGCAGGCGCTCCTGCGCTGCGCCAGGCAGCCTGCAATCCTCCAGAGGTCCCCACTGCGGCCATGAAGGGGGGCGGGGTCAAGGAGCAGCTCAGGTCCAGGCAGCAGGCTGGGGTGTGAGGTGTGGGGTGTGAGGGCCAGCGGGGTGTAGGGTGTGAGGTGTGAGGGCCAGCGGGCTGTCTGTAGGGTGTGAGGTGTGAGGGCACAGGCGGGGTAGCATGTTTAAACCCACGACCCACGACGTAAACAGACAACAAAAGAGGTCGCAGATTCGACACCACGGTGACGCAAATGTTTCCAGGATGGATAGGGGCCAGTCCCCCTCCATGGCTCCTTGCTCTTGCTGGATCGCCACTCACATAGCGGTCGCAGTAGCACGCAATGCGGGGCACGATGATGGAGCGGTTGAACATGGCGGCCAGCCCGATGCCTGAACATTGGTCAACACAGCCAGGGGGACAGCTGTGTAGCCCTCGTGGGGGGCCTTTGCCAGTGCTGCTCACCAGCAATTAGTCAGCACCCTCACAGTTCAAACAGCCTAACCAACCAACTGCCCTGCTCACCCCCACCCCCCAGCACTTAGTCGGCACCCTGCCCCTGTGGGTCAACAGCCTAACCAACCAACCGCCCTGAAAAATGTCAACAACGCCATCACACCCACAAGCGGTGCTGAGGTATGGGAGGGCAGGGCAGGGAAGGGGGGTGCTGGGTCCCATGCCTGCCCATGCATGTGTGCTTGCCTCACTGCCCCCCCCCTCTCCCCCACCTGCATACACAGCATCCAGCTGCATGTGCAAGCCTTGCACGTTGTACGCCTTCTTCTGCACCGCGCCACAGCAGCAGCAACAGCAGCAACAGCAGCAGCAGCAGCAGCAGGCATGCCCAGCTGGCACCACCTCCAGCCCCAGGACAGCCAGCCTGGCAGTGCCTCCAGCAATGCCCAGTGTTCCCGCATAGCGGGGCCTGCTGGGCCCACTGGGAGCCTTGCAGCCACTGGAGCAGCAGCCGGTCCTCACAGCGCTGCAGGGATGCCAGCAGCACTGGCACCTGGCGGCTGCCACTGCTGGGGCAGGCTATGGGGCGCTGCCAAACACGTGAGGCCCAGGCTGATGCAGGGTGCCAGGCAGGCAGCTGCGGGGAGCAGGCAGCCTGAGAGGGAGGCTTGCACAGCCTTGCACAGCCGGCAGACTCTTGAACAGGGCGGCTGCCGCCCCCCTAGCAGTCTAGTGTGTTCAGCGCTGCATAGGGTCACACGGGCCCCTCTGCCCCAGCCAGCCGCTGCTCAGGGCCCTCAGGGCAGCACTCCTCGCAGCACCAACTCCTAGTGGATGCCGCCTAAGGGCAGGCTATGAGGCGCTGCCAAACACGTGAGGCGTGCCACTGTGCCCCCAGCCTGTACCGGGCTGATGCAGGGTGCTAGGGATGCAGGGTGCTGATGCAGCTGCGGGGAGGGGGCCAGGGGCCGGCCAGGGGACAGTCATGGACAGCAGACAGGTTGCGGCGGGGGCGTCAGTGGAGCAGAGCAGGGGCTGCTCCTGAGGGGCATGCAGGAGGCCTGACCCGCACTCTAACAGGTAGGAGAGTCAGGTCCCCCCAGCAGGTACTCATCAGGGGGGTAGGGCGGCCTCTAGTGTAGCACCCCCCACCCCCCTGCTGCTCTCCCCCCAGCCCACCCACCTCAGTGTAGTTCAGGGCCGCAAAGGCCGTGGGACCCATGGACGGTGCCTTGGGCACTGCCACGGAGACGTAGCTTGCACCTGGGTGGTTGCAGCGGTTAGGGTGAGGGTCGCGGCAGTTGGGGCGGTTGAGGGTGTGCAGCCGGCAGCGAAGCAGGACGCTGACTGTGCCAAGCACCGCGGCTCAACCGCAGCCATGGTTGGCATGGGGCTGCCAGGCCCACAATGCTGCACTGACTGCATGGGCAGCTACGCTCCGGGAGGCAGGGGCTGACAAGGTGGATGAGCCTGGGGCGGCTGTGAAGCTGCCGCAGCGGTTTGCAGTATGGGGGGGGACGGGCCCTGCGGCCCTACCCAGCGTCACGCCTCCGCCCTGCTGACCCAGGTCCCAGGGGAGTGGAGGGGGAGGGGTTAGGCTAGGGCGGCAGCCTGTCTGGCCGCTCATCTGCCGGCCTCCCTCTCTCACCAGTGAAGTACTCAGGGGGGTCGTTGAACAGCATGGCTTCCCGCATGCGGTTGCGCTTGCCAGCGTTGGCACCATCTGCAGGTGCCAGGGGACCAGGGGCCACACCCGCCGTGCCAGGGGGTTAGGGGTAGGGTTGTAGGGGGTGGGCAAGCATGAGGGGCACAGGCAAGAAAGGAAGGAAGGCTACGCCCTCGCTGTTGGGCGCAGGGCACAAGGGAGGAGGGTAGCCTCGGGGCATCATGCCCTTGGTGCCCTCTTCAGCCAGGATGTGTGTGAGGCGCACCCTCCCCTGGTGCACACCGGACCTGTCAGAGCAGTGTGGAGGATGTGGCACCAGGGTGGCTCAGACAGCAGTCTCAGCCCACAGCCCACAATGAGGGGTGTCGCACCCGGATGACGTTTCGCAGGCACAGAGGCAACTCAGTGGATCAAGCTGTGGGAGCTCAGCTCTAGCTCTGCTGGGCCGGGCCCCCCTGGCCCCCCTGGCCGCGGCCCTGGCCCCCCTGGCCCCCCTGGCGCCCTCTGGGCCCCTGGCCCCCCTGACCCCCTCACCACCCTGACCCCCTGGCCCCCTGACCCCGTGGCCCTCTGGCCCCCCTTGCCCCACATTGGAAGGTGCAGTGCACCATGAGCGGCTGCACCCGCTTCACTTCATACAGCCGCTGGATGAAGAAAGTGTGACCGCCAGAGAAGCTGGCGACCGGCAGGGTGCCCAGGGCCAGGCTGCCGTTGAAGCCCATGTACAGCCGCGGCTCCTCCGGGTGCAGCTGCGGCCAGTTGAGCATACGGTGGGACATTGGAGGGAGCGGCAGCAGCAGCAGCAGGAGCAGGAGCAGCAGCAGTGGGTGCAGCAGGAAGTCCTCCAAGGAGCGTGCAGCAGCGCAGGGCGCAAGGCGGCTCACAGGGCAGCAGCTGACCTGCAACCCCTGCCGCGTCATAGCCACAGTGGGGTGGGGGCAGTCGCAGTGGCAGTGGGTGCAGCAGGCGTACCAGCAGCAGTGGCAGCGGCAGCAGTGGCAGGCATACGAATCAGTAGCATCGATTGGGGCGGGCAGTGGGAGCCAGCAGCCAGGAGGGAGCAGTAGCAGCAGCAGCAGTGGCAGTGGCACAAGGAGCAGCAGCAGCGGCAGAGGCAGCAGGGGCATCTGGCAGCAGGAGCGAACCGCCAGGCACAGTGCAGGTGCAGCTGCGGCCAGTGGACGACCGCCTGCGACAAGGCTGTCTTTCGACCAATCCATCTATCAACCTATCCATCAACCTGTCAATCCATCCATCCATCCCTTCTGCTGCTTGCCCAGCCGAGGCGTACCTTTGTGACCCTATCGATCCACCTGTCAACCAATCTACCTAACCTACCTATGCACCGCGTCAGCTACTTGGTTGTTGGGGGCGTACCTTTGTGATGGGGTCCCAGCCCGCCCTGGCCAGCTCGTTGAAGGCGTTCTGGTCCCACACCTGCACACCATTGGCCCAGGTAGCTCAGGCAGCGGCTCAGCAGCTCCACCACCACCACCACCTGCTCCCTGGTGGCGACCACTGGTGGCCAGGGTGCCAGCTGGCACGCAATCATAGTTCAGCGGCTCCAACACCATCACCTGGTCCCCCACCTGTAACCCAGGCAGCTTCAGGCCCATACTCAGGTGCTCAGCCTCAGGCCAGCTGGACCTGATGCCACACCAGCAACAGGCCAGCAGGCGACACCGGTCCAGCTTTGCAGCAAAACAGCCAGCAGGCAGATGCATTGCAGTGACGATGATTGTGAGGGGTGATGGTGAGCAGCCACTGGTGCCCACAGCCAGAGTATGGGTCCTGTGCCTTGCACTCCCACTCAATACACCGGGCTGTTGCTGCGGTTGAGCAGGGCAGCCAGATGAACAGCTGGATACCTTGTCATCAGCGTTGATGACGTCCAGCCAGCGGTTGACAAAGGTGAGGGTGCGGGGGCTGTAGCGGAAGAACATGATGCCTGCGATTGTAGAGGCACCAAGGAGGGGTGGAGGTGTAAAGACAGGTGCAAGGTGCAAGGTGAAGGGTCAGAGCAAGAGACGGCCTACAGGTCACGTTCATGGGTCCCCTCCCCTCCCCCCTCCCCCCTCCCCCCTCCCCCTCCCCCTCCCCCTCCCCCTCCCCCCTCCCCCCTCCCCCTCCCCCTCCCCCTCCCCCTCCCCCTCCCCCTCCCCCTCCCCCTCCCCCTCCCCCTCCCCCTCCCCCTCCCCCTCCCCCTCCCCCTCCCCCTCCCCCTCCCCCTCCCCCTCCCCCTCCCCCTCCCCTCACCAATGTTCAGCGCCCCAGTGGTGTCCCTGGGCAGCTCCAGGCCTGTGTCGCCCGGAGCCAGCTTGCTGCCCAGCATGTCACTGCTCACCAAGATGTCGGCCTGACAAGGAGGTCAGGGTCAGGGTCAGGGTCAGGGTCAGGGTCAGGGTCAGGGTCAGGGTCAGGGTCAGGGTCAGGGTCAGGGTCAGGGTCAGGGTCAGGGTCAGGTCAGGAGGCTCTCTCTACCCACCCACCGAACCCCTCCCTGCTGCCTATACCCAGTGGCAGGGTGCATGTGTGATCCAGTGAGAGCACCTGGGGGTACTGTTGGAAGTAGGCCAACACATCCCCCAGCACGATTGCGTCCACATCCACCAGCAGCAGGCTCAGCCCGGTGCGCAGGAACAGCTGCGCCAGGCTGATCTTCTGACGCCCCTGTCCGCCAGCAGCCAACCGCAGCAGCAGGTGGCGACCAGCAGCCAACCGCAGCAGCAGCAGCAGCAGCAGCAGCAGCTAGACCAGGCCATCAGCTGCACAAGCATCAGGCCATGCGTGAGAGGGCTGTCAGGTGCCTCTACTGTGTCTTTGAACGTGCCAAGGGAGCTTCCAAAAAGCTCTCAGGTCCTTCTGCCAGAACAAGCACCCCTGCCTGTCAGACCAAGCCCCCCTGCCGGCCCAGCCTGTCCTGCCTGCCATCAAGGAGCTGTCGCAAGGAGCTGTCGTCAGGGACCCTTGTCTTTACCATGGGTTGCAGGCATTCAGTAATGAGGCTAGTCCTAGGATGATGGTGGGTTCAGGCAGTTGGGCAGTTGGGCAGTGTTGCAGCAAGACCAATGCTTAACAACAGCCTGGCTGTAGTGTTCAGTAACCAGGTGCAGGTGCTGCTGAGTAGCTGCCGGTGGTGGTGAGCTGACAACAGGGGCGGTAGGCTGGCGCCTGACAGGCGGGCCTGGCAGCCATGTTCACTCACAGCACCCTCCCAACCATAATCATGCTGCAGGAAAGACCAGGGCGCAGCAGCAGCAAGGAGCAGCAAGGAGCACACGAGCCAGGGTGGGTGACCAGCAGCCCACCATCTTGTGAAAGGAGGCACCGCCCCAGTCCAGGTGGCCCTCACCCACTCCTGAGTGGTTAGCGCTGCGCTCATACCTGAAGGCAGGCAGGTGAGGGAAGGGCAGGCGGGCAGCGGAGTGGTGGGTTCCAGGGGGAGGGGAAAGGGGGTAGGCCAGAAGATGGGCTGTGGGAGGGAATGTAGGAAGCGCTTCAGGGAGGGAGGGGAGGGAGGAGAGGGAGGGGGCAGGCAAACAGAGGAGAGTGGAAGGGTGGGAGGAGAGGGGGTAAGGCAACAAGATGTGGAGATGGGGCAGGGAAGGTCAAGTAGGGCGTTGGTGCAGCGTGGGTGGGTGGGTGGGTGGGTGGGTGGGTGGGTGGGTGGGTGGGTGGGTGGGCAGTGGGCCCCATCAGCCCCTCCCATAACAGCCAAACCACCTCATTCTGGCTGCGCTGGGCCATGCCTCCCTGCCCAAGCTGTCATGCCTGCCAATGCCCCCCAACCAGGCGCATCACCATGTTCAGCAACTGTTGCGCCATGCCTCAGCGGACACATCAGCATCACCACATCGCCAGCGGGGCACATCACCATGTTCAGCAGCTGCCAGTCTGGGGAGCGGGAGGCGTTGGGTGCTAGTCGCACTTCACGGAGGGTGGGAGGGTGGAGATAGGGGGGAGGCAAGGGGAGGGCATGAATTTGCGAGGTGGGTAAGGAGGGGGGTCACACACGTTTTTGTTAGGTCATCCCATGAGTATTGAAGTCACGGGTGAGTCAGCAGTGCAGCCCAGGGATGTGAGCCTTTGTGATTGAGAGTGCCTGCCTATCAAGGCCTTGGCCAACAGCATGCTGGAGGTTGATTGCCAGCCCCCAGAAGCCAGACCCCAGCCCCAGCCTCAGCCAACACTTCAGATGGGGCAGTGCTGATCTGCTCGCCAGGTGCTGGAGGTGCTTGGCGGTGGCCTTTGGAAGTGCCCCTTGGAGGTGCGAGAGTGAGTGACATCGCCTCCTGGGTATAAGTAGGTATCAGCAGGTGTTAGCTGATATGAGCCTAGTGGCGCAATGCCTCCGAGGAAGCGGCCCAGTAGTGCGGATCAAGAGCCGCTTCCTATTGAAAGCCCGCAAAAACCAGCTGTAGAAAAATGCTGTAGGTGGTAGGCGACCATGACATGTGTATGCCATGTATAGGCCATGAGCATGCCATGCGATGGGAACACCACACAGATGAAACACCGTTTTGTAGTGGTCCACAATTAGTGTGTTCGACTGCAATGAAGGCTCAAGGTTGAGGGCCAAGGTTGCTGATCAGCCTCAGACAGCGTCCCCTTTAAAGACGATGACAGGGTGTGAAAGGGTGTTCACTGCGTCATTTCATCATGTCCCAGTTCAGCCTCAGACAACAACGCCTTCCACACTCACATGGCGAAAGCAGGGATGCCCCTGCTCACAAGCGCCTGCCCTATCTCCTTGTCCATGGCGCCCACCAAGAAGTTCGTGTACCCTGCAGCATGGCAACATAACAGTAGACTAGGCAGCACACAATGGCAGCCTGTTCCCTGCACTATGACAACAAGGCATCCGACAGGGTCCAGTCTGCCTGCTCCCCCTTAGTCCTCAGTTTTTCATACCAGTTCATCCTCACAACCCTCCAGTTACCCACCTCTTACCTAATCACCTCTACCCTAAACACCTCCTACCCTGACCACCACCCATACCCTAACCACCCTAGCCACCACCACCCATACCCTAACCAGCTCCTACCCTGACCACCACCCATACCCTCACCACCACCCTTACCACCTCCCAGCGCTGACCTTGGCGCCTGACGTGGTCCACCCAGCTCTGCACGAAGTCCAGCAGGGCGGCGTTGGCCCAGGTCACGATCAGCGTCTGGTTCACCGCCAGGGAGTGGGCCAGCAGGGCGCTCATGGAGGGTGGTCTGCCCCATTAGGTCACACATGCAACACACTGAGCATACAGGGGGTGGGGTGGGGCCAGGCAGCAGACCAGGCTAATGCTGCTTCACGAGCGCAGACCAGGCTAACTGCCCCCACCCCCAGCGCTAAATGTGTGTGTCCCACTCTTTCCATCCCCCCTTTTTACCCAACATATGCCCTGGCACCTCGACCAGTGGACCCACCCGTCGTCCACAGGTCGCAGCTGCCGGGGTAGCTCCGGGTGGTCCCCTGGCAACCACCTAGGGCCATCTAGTCCACCATCACGGCACCATCACCACATCACAGCAGCAGCAGCAGCAGCAGCAGCAGCCGCCGCCGTTTGTGCCTCAAAAGCAGCAGCGGGTGTATCCAGTCCTATGCTCCTCCCAGTGTTCAGGGAGCTACACCAGCAGCAACATATAGCAGGCCCTGGCCAGGCAGCAGTGCTGTGAGGCGCACTGGCCGGCCAGTAAAGCTGACCAAGGCCTGCACCAGCACCTGACTGAGGCGCCAAGGTGCTGACCTGCAAGGGGTTGCCTGTGCAGGCTATGGCCATAGACAGCTTGCGACCTGACTTTGCCACGCCCCTGCCACCCACCTGCCGTAGCCTTGCCGTCTTCCTGACTCCCTTGCTGCTCGCCTGTCTCACGCTGCTGCCCCTTGCCGTAGTCTCCATCCCCATCCCCATCCTCCTCATCTTCATTGTCGTAGGCGCCACTGGCCAGGTCTGTCTGGCGGCGGCAATTGTCCACACCTCTGCTGCAAGCAGGATTTGAAGGGGCATCTCCAGCTTGCGCTGCCACAAAGACACGGGAAGCCTTCAGCAAGGAATAGGTGGGCATGGCGGTCACTGTCAGATGCCAGCACTGCACCAACACATCAGATGGGGCAGTGCTGATCTGTTCGCGGTTTAGGTGCCCTTTGGAGGTGCCCTTTGGAGGTGCCCTTTTTAAGTGCGAGAGTGAGTGACATCGCCTCCTGGGTATAAGTAGGTAGCAGCAGGTGTTAGCTGACATGAGCCCATGTGCTGGTGGCCACAGCAGGCAGCTCTACCAGCCAAGGGCAAGGAGTACCCTGGCCTGGGGTACAAGCGGCTGCTGAGACAAGCCACCCAAGGCCCAGCAGCAGGAGCAGCCTGCTGTGGCGACAGTAGTATGTGGCCCCCCCTCTTGAGCTGACATCAGCTTTCAATTAGTGCATGTATTGTCATGCCAACTATATGCATAGCCCTGTCACAGGGGTCAGGCAATGCTGTAGGTGGTAGGCGACCATGACCATGTGTATGCCATGTAAAGGCCATGAGCATGCCATGCGATGGGAACACCACACAGACAAAGTGAGGTGTAGTGGCATGGCTGCCATGCAATCGCCGCATGACATGGCAGCGCACATGTCAGCGGCCAGGCCAGAGATGCGCAAGGTGGTCAGGAACTCCTGCTCGCTCTTGCTCTGCTGTGCCATGCCCCAGATGACGTCCCACTTGGGCGCCACATTGTTGACCCCGGCTGCACACCAGCAGCCAAGCAGCTGGGCATCAGCAGCTAAGGCAGCCAGTTACACTGCACTCGTGGCACACACCCACGTGCAGTAGCTGCGGCTGCGGCTATGGTCAGCTCTTGTCAGCTGTGACTATTTTGCAGGTAGGCCAGCACAGGTGCGTGTGGCGAGCATACAAATCTAGCACTAGAGTACATATACTCTACACATTACTGCTATCTCTGTGGAGTGTGGGAGTGCTCCTGAGCAATGCACACACCAAGGCCATTGCTATGATGCTTGATGGCCTGGTCCAGGTAGTGGTGCTGCGGTCAAGGGAGTTGGGCGCACGTGTCACGGCTTAGCTTGCAGGTAAACATGGGACAGCTACCAGCTGTCGCACCTGGTAGGCGAACAGCAACGCGAAGCTCAAGACGAGCGCTACTCCAACAATCAACCCAGCTACTGCAAGCCCCGCCCTGGGCCGATTTGTATCATTTGGTCGGCGCATCCGTCATCGATTCCTAGTTATGTGCTTGTTGACGCGGAATACAGTATCCACAATTCACTACTGGACGGTACTTCAAATTCGACGCAAAGCCTGCTCTAACTCACACATGGCTGATTCCAAGTCTGTCCACTGGTTAGGTTCCCCCCGTCGACACCTTTGTTGCTGTTTGTGCGGCAATGTATCCAAGGTCATCCCAGCCAGTAAGCAACTACACACTTAGAGTAGGCTGCTCTGTTCGTCTGCCTGCTGTCGCTGCTCAGCACGCTGCTGGACAGCTACCTGTCGCCTCTTTCGCCGCTTCTTATCCTGCACCCGGGCGGGCTCCAGCCACCATGCGCCGGGCGCCGGGCGCGGGCTGCGCCACCATGCGCCGGGGCGTCTTTTGCCCGCTTCCTTCGCTCCCATCGCGTAGCTGCGACCTCCGTGTCCGCAGTGTGCACCCGCTCCCTGCCGGGGCGTCTAGATTCGGCAGTGTCGGCCAACCAGGTATCAGCTGGTCACATGCCGCCTGATGCCGATCGCCTGCATCAATACACTGCAGTATACTCAGTTGGTACGACGGTGTAAGAGCTGCCTTGGGCATACTGTAGCGCTCTTCCCCTGATGGAATTTGCTGATGCCCGGGTCAGCCAAGCCCAAGACCACGGTTAAGCGTACACTTTAATCGCCCCAACGCCACTGGCCCTGGCCCACCGCCCACCCCTGGGCCAGGTCCTTGTTGTGGGGAACAGGCCTAGGCCACCCGCAGCCGTCTCTGACCTAAGTGTGATCTAGTGTGAGACGGTGTACTTAAGCTGTGCCTTGGGCCTGCGATGGTGGGCATTGACGTGCCCCCTTCGCAGGTATGGTGGTCGCTCTTGCTATGGCACATAGGGCATCCGACGTGGCAGCCGTAGTGCACCGCTATGCATTTGTACTTGTGTCTTAGATCGTGGACTCTTTTGTAATGGGCATTGACGTGCCCCCTTCGCAGGATATGGGCCCACAAGTACAAATGCATAGCGGTGCACTACGGCTGCCACGTCGGATGCCCTATGTGCCATAGCAAGAGCGACCACCATACCTGCGAAGGGGGCACGTCAATGCCCACCATCGCAGGCCCAAGGCACAGCTTAAGTACACCGTCTCACACTAGATCACACTTAGGTCAGAGACGGCTGCGGGTGGCCTAGGCCTGTTCCCCACAACACTCCCCCTCAGGCCAGGCCAGCAAAGCAGGAAGCTAAAGCGCTAAGCGTCAACAGAAGATGCACAAGTACAGATGCATGGAGACAACGAAAAAAGCATAGTGTAGCTCATGCGTGCAGACGGACAGACGCAGGCAGGCACGTGCCAAGACAGGCACAAGCAGGAAAGCACCGAACGGACTCCACACGGTCAAAGCACAGAGCTCAAACTAGCTTAGCCCACGCCCATGCCAGCCTTGCACGACACGAACTTGGGGCCAGGCAGCGCCTTGGTAAGCGCATCAGCCACCATGTCCGCCGTGGGGCAGTAAGAGAACTCCACCTCGCCACGCCACACACGCTCACGCGCCATGTGGTGCATGACGGCGATGTGCTTGCTGCGCTGCGACTCCACTGGGTTCTTCACCAGGGCTACTGCACCCTGGCTGTCGCACAGGATGGGGACTGGGCCAGTGACTGCACAGAGCTCATGCAGCAACTTGCGCAAGAACAGCGCTTCCTTGGTGGCGTCAGCAGCGGCCTGGTACTCGGCCTCGGTGGTGGAGGTGGCCACGGTGGTTTGCAGCTTGCTGCACACCGACACGGTGGCACCGGACAGGATGAAGACATAGCCTGTGGTGCTGCGCCGGGACTGCTTGCAGCTGGCGTAGTCGCTGTCGCAGAAACCCACCAGCTCCCCACTGCAGCTGCCCCTGAAGACCAACCCTTGCCCCGCTGTGCCCCTGAGATACCGCAGAACCCCCTGCGCTGCCTGCTCATGCTCCCGCGTGGGCGCCTGCATGTAGCGCGTAAGCTGCCCCACTGCGAGAGCAATGTCGGGGCGCGTGCAGGTGGACAGCCACAGCAAGCCGCCCACCAGCTCGCGGTAGCGCAGCGTGTGCTGCTCGCTGAGCTGCTCACCCTCCTTCATCAGCTGCGTGCCAGGGGAGAGAGGCAGCTGGCGGGGGTTGCAATCTGCCAGACCAAAGCGCTGCAGCAGCTGCTCGATGTACTGCTGCTGCGTCAAGCGCAAGATGCCGGCTGCGCGGTCAAAGGCAATGCGCATCCCCAGAAAGTCAGCTGCCTGCCCGAGGTCGTGCACGTCAAAGGCTTGCTGCAGTTGCTGCTTCACCTCCTGCACCGCTGCCTCGTCTGCGCTGGCAAGGATGCAGTCGTCGACATACACGAGCATGTGCACCGCGCTTCCGCTGCTTGTGCGCAGGCTGAACAGGCTGAGGCCCAGGACTTACACGAGCGCATAAACTCGACTGGCGCGTATTCCGACACTCTTTGTCAAGCCCTGCTGGGCCTGCTACCTGATTACCAGCAGCTTGTGCAGTCCATTCTTGAGCAGCCCCTTGATGAGCAGCTCACCTTTGAGCAGATCCTCCCTAGGCTGCTCCTAAGGGAGCAGCTGCTGCAGAATTGCCAACCTCATGCGGTCGCTCTTGCAGCTCGGTCGGCTGGGGGCGGGGGTAGGCCGGGCAGCAGGGGGCAAGGGGATGGTAGCCAGGGGCGGGGCAGGGGTCAGGCCAGGGGCGGGCGTGGGTTTCAAGGGGAGTGCTGGCAGTGCCATTAGAGGGGGCACCAAGCGCACCAGTGCCTAAACCGCCCTGTCAGCCCTGTGCCACGCTCGCCCTCGCCATCATGGCGTGGGGCTCCTTCATCCCGCTCGAGTGGGGCTGCTAGGCCTCCCACCCCGGGGCCTGGGGGGGGGTGCTGCGTCTGGTTGGGGCAGCTCGGCTCGTGGGCGTGACTCAAGCTCTCCCAGCCGGCACCCTGGCAGCATGTCACGCAGCAGCATTGCTTACTCCGTTGTCTCCAAGCCCCTTCTCTTTGGGGAATGGGTGATAGACTCTGGGTGCTCGCGGCACCTCACGCCACACCGCGAGCTGCTGCACGACTACCAACCCCTGCATGAGCCGCACCACATCATTGTGGCCAACGGCGGCGGGATTGAGGCGCAGGGGCAGGGGGTGGTGTGCTTTGAGGGGGCTGGGGGGGCCATGCAGCTGCTGGACGTCCTGCATGTTCCCGAAGCGGACGGCAGCCTTGTCTTTGTGGGGAAAGCCACCAGGGCGGGGAGGAGTGTACACTTCACTCCGTTTGGCTGCTCCATCAACATGCCCGGGGCTGAACACAGCATCAGGGGCACACAGGTAGAGCATGACCTTTTCCTACTCGACAGCAAGCCAGTGCCTGTCGCCGGCGGCTTCAGCCTTGCAGCCCGCACCTGCAGCGACCCTTTGGTCCTGCATCACCATCTGGGGCACCCGGGGTACCGCCAGCTGGCTCGGCTGCTGCGGGAGGGCATGGTGCGGGGCACCTCGGTCACTGCCGCCCAGTGTGAGGCAGCAGCTAGTGAGCTGTGCGAGCCCTGTGTCATGGGCAAGCAGACCAGCCTGGAGGCAAGGCAGCATGCGGGGCTGGGGGTTATCGCCACGCGCCCGCTGATGCTGGTGCACAGCGATGTTTGTGACGTCACCGGTCAATACTCAGCAGCCACGCCTGACGGCATGCGATACTTTGTCAGTCTGCTCGACGAGTTCAGCGGGCTGGTGGTTGTTGTGCTCATAAAGCACAAGTCAGACGTGCCGGCAGCCCTCCGTGACATGGTCACCCTCTTGCAGCGTCGGCTGGGGCATAAGGTTGAGTACCTGCGCACAGACCGGGGGGGGGAGTACATCGGTGCTGAGACACAGCAGTGGTTGCGCAGCGAGGGTATCACGCACCAGCAGACAGCCCCCCGCACTCCCACCATGAATGGCAGCGCAGAGCGTGTCAACCGCACAATCATGGAGTGCGTCCGTGCTATGATGCTGGCCTCTGGGGTGCCAGCCTTTTTCTGGGGTTTTGGCGTGATGGCAGCAGCGCACGTGCACAACCTGCGCCCAGTGGCAGGCAAGCCCTGCACACCCCATGAGGCCTGCTTTGGCAGCCCCCCCGACATACATCACTTATGCGTATGGGGCTGCCCAGCTTGGGTGCACGACAGCGAGCCGAGCAGCAAGCTGGCCAGCCGGGGCATCAAGGGGGTCTTTGTGGGCTATGAGGAGGGGGGCAAGGCTTATCAAGTGTGGGCAGATGGCCGACTCTATGTGAGCAAAAGCGTAGTCTTTGACGAGCAAGCAGTCCTGCGCCGCTTCGCTCCCGTGCCGTGCGCACCTGCTCCTAGCGACCTGGTTGCCCCGCCCAGTGCCGTGGCGCCCAAGGGGGGGGGTAGTGCAGCTGGGGAGCAGCCTGGGGAGCAGGGTGGGATGGAGCAGGGTAGGATGGGCAGTGGGGGAGGGACCCCTGCTGTCACCCCCACCGTCACCCCCGCCCGACACAGCGCAAACCGTGGCGGGGGAAGCAGCGACAGCAACAGCTGCGGTGGGGGACAAGCGGGCAGTAGGGGTGGACCCCCTGCTGCTCCAGATAGTTCAGGTGGGGATGGTGTAGGGGCAGGCTGGGCTAGCCTAGGCGGGGCTGGCGGTTTGGGCAGTTCAGGGGGGATGGAGACTGGCACCCCCGACACCGTGCCCGCGTTGGGCCCCGCTCTTGTGCCACCCGAACGGCGCCGTTCTGAGCGCGTGCGCAAGCGCGTGGAATTTCCCGACTTCGTCACTTTGTGCTACTCCGCTCGATACGAAAGCAACAGCAACAGTGGCAGTGAGCGGGAGGGTGATGGGAGCAGGGGGAGCAGGGGGAGCTCTGGGGCTGCTGCCAGTCAGTCTGCTGAGCCTCGCTCCTTCAGTGAGGCCATGTCTAGGCCCGATGCTGAGGAGTGGGGCCGTGCTATGGATGCCGAGATGGCCAGCCAACACGCCAATCAGACTTGGGTGCTGGTCAGCAGGCAGCCTGGCATGTCTGTCCTGCCAGGTCGTTGGGTCCTAAAGGTCAAGTGGGGCTCAGACGGCAGCATTGTCAAATACAAGGCTCGCTGGGTGGTGAAGGGGTTTAGGCAGCGGGATGGGGTGGACTACTTTGAGGACGCTGTCTTTGCCCCCGTGGTCATGCACACGACCCAGCGCCTCATCTTTGCCCTGGCAGTGCAGTGGGGTTGGGGCCTCTGGCAGATTGACTTCAAAACGGCCTTCCTGAACAGCAAGCTCACAGACTCAGACCCGCAGACCTTTGTTGAGCAGCCAGAGGGGTATGAGGTGGGCAGGGGGCTGGTGTGCCAGCTGCAGCGCACAGTGTATGGCCTCAAGCAGGCCCCCCGGGCCTGGTACATGTGCCTGCGCGAGCAGTTGGAGCAGATCGGGTTCCGGGCTTCAGCAGCAGACCCCAGCCTGTTCAGCCTGCGCACAAGCAGCGGAAGCGCGGTGCACATGCTCGTGTATGTCGACGACTGCATCCTTGCCAGCGCAGACGAGGCAGCGGTGCAGGAGGTGAAGCAGCAACTGCAGCAAGCCTTTGACGTGCACGACCTCGGGCAGGCAGCTGACTTTCTGGGGATGCGCATTGCCTTTGACCGCGCAGCCGGCATCTTGCGCTTGACGCAGCAGCAGTACATCGAGCAGCTGCTGCAGCGCTTTGGTCTGGCAGATTGCAACCCCCGCCAGCTGCCTCTCTCCCCTGGCACGCAGCTGATGAAGGAGGGTGAGCAGCTCAGCGAGCAGCACACGCTGCGCTACCGCGAGCTGGTGGGCGGCTTGCTGTGGCTGTCCACCTGCACGCGCCCCGACATTGCTCTCGCAGTGGGGCAGCTTACGCGCTACATGCAGGCGCCCACGTGGGAGCATGAGCAGGCAGCGCAGGGGGTTCTGCGGTATCTCAGGGGCACAGCGGGGCAAGGGTTGGTCTTCAGGGGCAGCTGCAGTGGGGAGCTGGTGGGGTTCTGCGACAGCGACTACGCCAGCTGCAAGCAGTCCCGGCGCAGCACCACAGGCTATGTCTTCATCCTGTCCGGTGCCACCGTGTCGGTGCGCAGCAAGCTGCAAACCACCGTGGCCACCTCCACCACCGAGGCCGAGTACCAGGCCGCTGCTGACGCCACCAAGGAAGCGCTGTTCTTGCGCAAGTTGCTGCATGAGCTCTGTGCAGTCACTGGCCCAGTCCCCATCCTGTGCGACAGCCAGGGTGCAGTAGCCCTGGTGAAGAACCCAGTGGAGTCGCAGCGCAGCAAGCACATCGCCGTCATGCACCACATGGCGCGTGAGCGTGTATGGCGTGGCGAGGTGGAGTTCTCTTACTGCCCCACGGCGGACATGGTGGCTGATGCGCTTACCAAGGCGCTGCCTGGCCCCAAGTTCATGTCGTGCAAGGCTGGCATGGGCGTGGGCTAAGCTAGTTTGAGCTCTGTGCTTTGACCGTGTGGAGTCCGTTCGGTGCTTTCCTGCTTGTGCCTGTCTTGGCACGTGCCTGCCTGCGTCTGTCCGTCTGCACGCATGAGCTACACTATGCTTTCTTCGTTGTCTCCATGCATCTGTACTTGTGCATCTTCTGTTGACGCTTAGCGCTTTAGCTTCCTGCTTTGCTGGCCTGGCCTGAGGGGGAGTGTTGTGGGGAACAGGCCTAGGCCACCCGCAGCCGTCTCTGACCTAAGTGTGATCTAGTGTGAGACGGTGTACTTAAGCTGTGCCTTGGGCCTGCGATGGTGGGCATTGACGTGCCCCCTTCGCAGGTATGGTGGTCGCTCTTGCTATGGCACATAGGGCATCCGACGTGGCAGCCGTAGTGCACCGCTATGCATTTGTACTTGTGTCTTAGATCGTGGACTCTTTTGTAATGGGCATTGACGTGCCCCCTTCGCAGTCCTGACCCCCGAGAACCCCCTGAGCACTAGCCTGGCCCCTCTACTCCCCCTACTGCCCCCCACCCCCGCCACTTGCCAGCAGAGCCATACAAGGAGCCGGAACGAAGGGCTTACTGCGCCAAGTCGCGGTCCTCGGTCTTGAGGCAAGGATCTAATAAAGACACGTCATTAGTCCGTGTGCTTGTCACAGCCAACGCAGCTTCCTCAATTGCATGGCATTCGGGCACAACTTCAGTAATTGTAGCAGGGGTGGGCCATGCATATGAAAAGTGCACTCGCTTGTTCGTGTTATTTTGCGCAAGTACAGCTGTAAAAAAGGATAGAGAGGTCGCTATCACGCGTTTCGGGCAGAATTGGGGTCGGAACTCATGGCTGCCCGGTTACTCCACTGGCCTCCCAAGCGGCAGCAACTAGAGTACAATGCCTCTCTTGTGCCAGTCAACGGGGCTGAGATACTCTGCCTCTGTGCTGGACCTGTGACATCTGCAGCCAAGGATGCCGCAGGCATTGCCTTCCACACAGCGGTACTCAAGCAAAAAGGGCTATTTGGTAAGCACCGGCGCCGACGGCAGCTGGCGGCCTCAATTCGCAGTCTCATCCCAAATTGTTCAATTCTCGGCCCATATCAACGCCGAAACGCCTGCGCTCCAGCGGCGTGCGCGTGCTGTCTGTGTTGTTGCGTTGGGTGACGCCTTGGGGGCCAGTGTGCCCGCCACCGCCACTACCTGCAAGTGTGCCTTCCTACTGCTGTTGCACTGCCTCCCTTTGCAGTGTACCCTCCCAGTGAAGAGGAGGCTGCAGCTGCTAGTGCTGCAGCATGCAACTCGGAGACAAATGGTGCCAGCACGCCCCTCCCCTCAACAGGCTCAGGCGATCAAGGCGACCAGCCACCCCCAGGGTCAGTCACCACCGCCATCGTCACCATAGTCATCACCACCCCATGTTCATCACCACACCACATCGATACCCTCCATCCAGATGCTGTGCCTGTCCTCCCCTTTCGCTTTGTCTCACTGAGCTGGCGACACATGGCTGGCGCCAGTGTGGTCAGCACCGGGGTGCAAGGCTGCTCCTGTGCCCCATGCTCAGGGTGAGCTGGAAGGGCAGCAAGAAGAAGAAGGACAAGAAGAAGGAGCGGGGCGTGGACTGGTATGCTCTGCTGGGCCTGCAAAATGAACGATGGACAGCTACAGAGAAGCAGTTGAAAGACGGTGGGTGCACGTCAACAGTCAGCAGGATGGACGAGGAGGCGCCCTCATGACAGCTGGCCCACATGAGCTCCAGCTGGCAAGAGAAGGGGGCAGCGAGGGACAGGTGGCGGTGACTGTCTGGCTCATTGTGGATGGCAGGCGGGAGGCAGCAGCCGCTGACAGGCAGCATGTAGCAGGCATCAGGAGCTGACCATGTATACCTTTTTCAAGGCCCAGTCATTGACTGCATGTGGCTGCTGAAACCGAGACAGTGAGGCAAAGGCAATGGCAGGCGCAGGGCGGGAGGGCTGGAGGGCAATACTAAGGAGTGAAAGGTAGCCTCCTCCTCGCCCTTGCCCTCGCCCTTGCCCTCCCCCCTCCTCCCCCTCCCCCTCCCCTCCAGCCACAGTGTGCCCCTACAGTTTGCCTCTACAGTGTGCCCCTACAGCCCCAGTGTGTGCATGTCATGCGCAGCATACCGCAAGGTGTGTTTGGAACACCACCCGGACAAGCGGCTGGCCAATGTGACAGACGAGCACGAAAAGGCAAAAGTGGAGGACTACTTCAAGCAGGTCAGGGGCCAGAGGGCAGGGGTGAAGGCAAAGGCAGGGGCAGGGCGGGCTCTAGGGAGGCAGGGCTGGGTGGTGGAGGACCCTCAGGGAGGGCTTGGCGTGGGATGGCTCTGTGTTGGGCTTCGCCGCGTCGCAAAGGGGGACAGCGGTGTGTGTGATGGTGGGTGCAGATCCAAGAGGCGTACGGAGTGTTGAGCGACCCCAGCAAACGGCGCGAGTTTGACAGCCTGGACAGCTTTGATGACAGCCTGCCCCTGGACTGCGCCCCTCAAGACTTCTTCAAGGTCAGTCCTGAGCCACAGCAGCAACAAGACCCAGGCAGCAGCAGCAGCAGGACCCAGGCAGCAGAAAGGGAGAGCAGTGCTAGCTGCCTTCCTCAGCTGCATCCTTCCCGCTCGCCCTGCCTGACCCAGCCCCTGGGCCCTCCCTCCCCTCCCTTGCCCTCTGCCCCCTGACCTCGCCGCCCTCCTCCCTCTCCCCCTCGCCCCTGTCAGGTGTTTGGCCCGGCTTTCAGGCGCAACGCCCGCTGGAGCCACGACCCCAAGGTGCCGGACATTGGCAGTGAGAGCAGCCCCTGGCCCGCAGTTGACAAATTCTACAACTTCTGGTTCGCATTCAGGTGCTGCCTGACTGGCCTGATGCCAAGGCCACCTATGCACATACCACATGCTGCCGCAGCTGCTGCTGCAGCTGCTGCTGCGTCTGCTGTTGTTGCCCTGGAGCTCATGTGCCGTCACTCACTACACCACCTCTTTGATGTGCAGTGTGATGGCCAGCCTTTCAGCTGCAGTCTATACCGTGGCTTCTCACACCATTGACAGCCCCTTGACCCTGACCCCGACCCCGACCCTGACCCTGACCTTGACCTTGACCCTGACCCTGACCCTGACCCTGACCCTGACCCTGACCCTGACTCACAGGTCGTGGCGTGAGTTCCCCCACCCTGACGAAGAGGACCTGGAGGGGGCGGAGAGCAGGGAGCACAGGCGCTGGATAGAGCGCATGAACAGCAAGCTAAGGGAGAAAGGTGCGAGAGGCCAGCCAGCCTGCTTCAGCTCCTGCCCATGCCTTGCTGCTGCTGCTGCCACTGTTGCTACCATGCCGGCCCCTGCCGCAATTGTGCTGGGAGGCACTGCCAGGCTGGTGCCCCTGGCTATGTGCTGGCTGGCTGGCTGGCCATGTGGTGATCAGTGCCTGCACACCATGGCTTTGAAGCATGTGTGGCTGCAGGCACCTGCACTAGTGCCACACCCACTGGGGCCTGTGCCTTCACCCCTGCCTGTGCCTTCACCCCTGCCTGTGCCTTCACCCCTGCCTGTGCCTTCACCCCTGCCTGTGCCTTCACCCCTGCCTGTGCCCTCACCCCAGTGCCCTGTCTGAACTCCTGGTTGCTGGAACCCAGCGCTTGCGGTGACATGGACCTGTCTGTCAGGGATGCTGCTCATGCTGTGCTTTTGGCCATGGCATGCTGTGGTTATCCCTCCCTATACAAATCCATAAATACCCATAGAAATACCCATGAAAAGTCAGATTATATGGGCAGATGTACAGGCATACTTTGGTTTCAGCATGGACACAGCCTGGGTGCATCATGGCTGTACCTCGGGCCTGCCACTGCCGACCTGTAGCCAAGAAGGAGGAGGGGCGGCGGTTGCGGGAGTTCGTGGAGGCAGCTTACAAGCTGGACCCGCGGGTGGTGGCCAAGAAGGCGGAGGACAAGGCAGAAAAGTGGGTGGGGCTGGGGGCTGGTTCAGGCAGGAGGGTGGCATCTGTTAGACTGAAGATGGGAGAGGCTATTCTCACATTGGAGGGGCTGCTCCTAGGCAGCTGTCACTAGGCAGTGCTTGACTCTTCACCCCTGCCCCTCCTCTTCCTTGCACCCCTGCTTCTCAGCCTTGCCCCCCTTCTACACCCCTCCCTCCCCTGCACCCTACTGACCATGCTCCTCTCCTCCCCCACTTCCCTAACCCCACCCTTAAACATGTCCCACTTCCCTGGTTCCTCCACCCTGCCCCTCCCCCTCCTTGCTCCCTATCCCTTCCCTCCCCCCCTCCTTTCCTTGCATCACTCTGTGTCACCATCTCCCTCTCCCACCCTCCTCACCCTCGCTGCCTGCCCACCTCGCTGGCCATCCACCCTGTTGGACTCAGGGAGCGGGTCAAGTGGGAGAAGGAGGCCAGCAAGCGCCGTGCAGCAGAGGAGGCGGAGGCAGCACGGCTGGCACAGGAAGCTGCTCGGCTAGCGGCTGAGGAGGCTGAAAAGTGCGCTGCCCCTCCCCCTCCCCCCCTCCCCCTCCCCCTCCCCCTCCCCCTCCCCCTCCCCCTCCCCCTCCCCCTCCCCCTCCCCCTCCCCCTCCCCCTCCCCCTCCCCCTCCCCCCTCCCCCTCCCCCTCCCCAAGTAGTTATGCTGCTGTCACAAGGTATGTCTCCTCCCTCCCACCAGCATCATAACCCCTAACCCCTTCCGCCCCTCTTGACCTTCAGGGCTGAGCGGGGTGAGGCCAAGAAGGCGCGGGAGGCAGCCAAGCGAGCCGTGAAGAAGGAGCGGCAGCGCCTGCGCCTGGTGTGTGATGGAGGTCAAGGTGCGCTCCAGACCACATGGGCAGCAGGGGGTGGTCAGGGTAGGGCAAGGGGGGACAACAGAAGGGGGTAAAGTGGTCAGGGTAGGGGAAAGGCTGCAAGGAGGATTAGAATGAGGAGCTGAGAGGGTGAGGAAGGAGTGGGGGTTAGGATCGGAGGAGGAGGAGGGGCAGAAGAGGCAGTCAGGAGTAGAGCCCAGCACCTGCTGAGTAGGTGTCAAACTACAGCTGCCGTGACAAGTTGGTGTTTCCCTGGCCCCTGGCTGCCCCCCGCTACAACCCATTGCGACAAGCAAAGCCCAGCCCAGGTACTATCATGGCCCTGCCTAATCCTAACCTTAACCCTAACCCTAACTCATGGCCCTGCCAATCCCAAGTGAAAGCTCCAGGTCTTGGGGGGCACTTGCTCACGCATGAGCCCCTTCCGAGTTGTCCCTTGCCGCTGGTGTGCTGCCCTGGCCCTGCTCAGTCCTGACCTTGCCAGCCTGGATCAAACTGGCTTTGCCTACTGAGCCACAGCTGTGACTGACCAGCCAGCTGACTGGCTTTGCCTACCTCAGCCATCTGAGCCCTGAGCTGCATGAATGCTCAGATGCTGCGATGACCTGGCTCTGCCTGACCCTGCCTGAGCCCTGAGGAACCAGCAGTGCCCAGGCTGGCTGTCCTGGCCACCCCTTAGTGCAGCACGTGGTGCCCCCTGGCAGCTCAGCGGGCCTGATAGCGGAGCACCAGCCGCTGTTCAGCTTACTCTTCAACTGAGGTGCCAGCTCTACCCCCTCTACCCCCTCTACCCCCTCTACCCCTCTACCCCCTCTACCCCCTCTACCCCTCTACCCCCTCTAGTGCAGCACCAGGCCCTGCTCAGCCCTGAGCTGTGCCCTGCACCTCCAGGTGTGCCGCGCCTGATCAGCGAGGACGACGTGGACAAGCTGATCAGCAAGCTGGAGCCGGAGCAGCTCATGGTGGGTGCAGGCCAGGACAGGCCAGGACAGGGGTGAGGCCAGGGGTGAGGCTAGGGGTGAGGCTAGGGATGAGGCTGGCAGGCTATGGGGAGCAGGGACCTGGACGTGCTGCTAGCTAGGGCAGCAATAGCAACGCTGGGGGCAAGGCCCAGGGTCAGGGGCAGGGCCAGGGGCAGAGTTGGGTGACATCGGAAAAGGGTAGCAGCAGTACCTGCTATTACTCCTCCTCATACCCCTCCCCATACCCCTCCTCACACTCCTCCTCACACCCTCCCCACCGACCATGACTCAATCTTGGGCCTCCCCCCATACCCCACCGGCTCACCTCTCCCCAGCCCCAGCCCCCCTGGTTGACTGCCAGCAGCTGCCCTTGCCTGCCCAGGCCCTGAACGAGCGCCTGTCTGCCCCCGGCATTGGGCGGGAGGAGCAGGCAGCCCTCACCATCTCAGCCCTCACCGGCCTGTCAGCCGCTGAGGCTGCTGAGGTGGCGGCTAAGGACAGGTTGAAGCAGGAAGCTGAGCAGGCAGCCAAGGTAGGGAGGGGGGGCCCAGGGCTGCTGGGCAACTGCTGCCAGAACGCTACCTGCATTACATCCAATATCACTCTCAAGCCTGCCTGTACTGCCTAGAAGTACCTGTACTGCCTCAAACCCTGACCCGAACCTCCTAACCTAACCCCAACCCTAACCCTGCCCCTACACCATCCACTGCAGCTTGCAGCTGGCTCCCAATGCAGCTGCCCGCCCCTCCTCATCCAGGGAGCCTGCCTGCCTGGCCACATGGTGTGCAGGAGAACTTGCGGCTGGAGCATGAGCGCAAGATGGCTGGCATGCGGGAGTGGACAGAGGAGGAGCTGCGCATGATGGACAAGGCGCTCAACAAGTTCCCCCAGGTGGCCAGGAGGGAAGGGAGGGAGGGAGGGTGGAAGGGTGGAAGGGTGGGTGAGGCCAGGAGCAAGGGGCTGCGGCAAAGGGCAGCGACATAAGGCACCGGCAGGGGGCTGTGGCAAGGGCAAGGCCAAGGGCTGTGGCAAGGGCAAGGCCAAGGGCAATGGCAGGGGCAAGGGCAATGGCAGGGGCAAGGCCAAGGGCAAGGCCAAGGGCAATGGCAGGGGCAAGGGCAAGGCCAAGGGCAATGGCAGGGGCAATGGCAAGGGCAAGGCCAAGGGCAATGGCAGGGGCAAGGCCAAGGCCAAGGCCAAGGGCAATGGCAGGGGCAAGGGCAAGGCCAAGGCCAAGGGCAATGGCAGGGGCAAGGGCAAGGCCAAGGGCAATGGCAGGGGTAAGGGCGAGGGCAAGGGCAAGGCCAAGGGCAATGGCAGGGGCAAGGGCAAGGCCAAGGCCAAGGGCAATGGCAGGGGCAAGGGCAAGGGCAAGGCCAAGGGCAATGGCAGGGGCAAGGCCAAGGGCAATGGCAGGGGCAATGGCAAGGGCAAGGCCAAGGGCAATGGCAGGGGCAAGGGCAAGGGCAAGGCCAAGGGCAATGGCAGGGGCAAGGGCAAGGGCAAGGGCAAGGCCAAGGGCAATGGCAGGGGCAAGGGCAAGGCCAAGGCCAAGGGCAATGGCAGGGGCAATGGCAAGGGCAAGGCCAAGGGCAATGGCAGGGGCAAGGGCAAGGGCAAGGCCAAGGGCAATGGCAGGGGCAATGGCAAGGGCAAGGCCAAGGGCAATGGCAGGGGCAATGGCAAGGGCAAGGCCAAGGGCAATGGCAGGGGCAAGGGCAAGGCCAAGGGCAATGGCAGGGGCAAGGGCAAGGCCAAGGGCAATGGCAGGGGCAAGGGCAAGGCCAAGGGCAAGGCCAAGGCCAAGGGCAATGGCAGGGGCAAGGGCAAGGGAGCAGGCCAGGGGCAAAGCGTGACGCATGGTGTTCCACAAGAGGCATATGGGGTATGTTGGGCATGTTGAGGAGGCAGCAGCAGCGACAGCCCCACGGCCCCCTCCCCCCTGGGCTGCCCTGCACCCTGGTGAGCACTTTCCCCCAAACTGTGTGTGGCTATGGCGTGGCATGGGCGCAGGGCACCCCCCGTCGCTGGGACGCCGTGACCTCTTACATCCGCACCCGCACCCTGGACGAGGTGCTGCTGATGGTGAAGGACAAGCAGGGCATGAGCGCCACCAGGGCCCGAGCGCAGGTGAGGGGATCTGCGGGGAGGGGGAGGGGAGGGGGAGGGGGAGGGGGGAGGGGGAGGGGGAGGGGGGAGGGGGAGGGGGGAGGGGGAGGGGGAGGGGGAGGGGGAGGGGGAGGGGGAGGGGGAGGGGGAGGGGGAGGGGGAGGGGGAGGGGGAGGGGGAGGGGGAGGGCAGGTGAGGGGACCTGCGGCAGCCTGCTGCCACCCTCTCACCCTCCCTGCCGCCCTCTCCCTACCTGCTCATACTGACACTCTCCCATGCTGGTCCTATGGCTTCTGGGCGTTCTTTTGTATCCCTCCCCCCAAGCCTCTGCGCCCCCCCCTCCCTGCTGTCCCCCGCCCCTGCCACGTGCCCACTAGCTTATTGCAGCTGCACCGTAGACTTGTTCACTGGCTCACCCGTAATGTTCACATCCCCTCCCTCTCACGCCCCCCTGCTGACACTCCTGCTGACACCCCTGCTGCTGTCCAGGAGGACTTCCGTTCCGGCATGAAGAAGAAGGCTGAGCCGACCTGCACTGCTGACCTGCGCATCAACGCTTTCACAGACGTCAACGTTAACCTGGCTGGTGCGCTGCAGCCTCTAGGCCACCAGCTGTTTTGTGTGACCTCTATACATAGATTTGAACATTGCTTTCTGTGATGATAGGAATGTGTAGGCAATGCCGCAACCACTGCAGCCCCCAAGCCAATACCTGCCACTTCCCAACCAGCCCCACCACGCTGAACTCTCGCTGCCTCCCCAACACTCTGCTGCTCCTGTTGTGAGATTGTACTGCCACTGTACTGCTACTGTACTGCGATTGTGATTGTACTGCCAGACTGCAGTTGAGCGACCATGGTGAGCGCAATGACTGTCTGTTCAGCTACAGCTGCATGCGTGGGAACATACATTTTAACAATGTTTTGTGTGGCATACACATATGTAGGCGACGCTGCCACTACATTAATGGCCGCACCGGGCTGTCAAGGAGCTGAGGAGGACGCTGCACCTGCCCCCCCCACCCCAGCGCCCGACTGCAATGGCAGCAGCAGCAGCACAGCACCCGCCACAGCCCCCCCCACACCTCAGGAAGCAGGTGATGCCAGTCTGGACGATGCAGCACCAGCCAGCCCCTCCTCATTGCCAGGGCACCCCGCAGCAGGTACGGCCAGTAGCAATGGCCTGGTGGCTAGGCCAGGCAAGCAAGCAGAAGCTGTGGATAGCCTACCTGGCTCAGCTGCCCCAGCTGGTGCCACCCCGTCACCCCCTTCACCTCTCAGCCAGCAACCAGCAGCACAGCCGCCGCCGGCAGTGGCTACAACCACCACAAAGCCAGCTGCTGCGGACAAGCAGTCCGGCAAGAAGACAGCAGCATCAGGCAAAGCAGCATCAGGCAAAGCAGCAGCAGGCAAAGCAGCAGCAGCAGGCAAAGCAGCAGCAGCAGCAGCAGCGCCAGTGCCAGCAGCGCCAGTGCCAGCAGCGCCTACAGACAGCACAACGGCAGCCAAGGCAGCGTTGACAGACAAGTCGGGGCCTAAAGCTGCGGCTGACTCAGTGCAGGCGTCACCAGTCAAGGCAGCCAGCCCGCCTGCTGCTGCAGCCAACGGTCCCAGCAAAGCTGAGGGGGCGGGCAAAGCCAAGCCAAGCGTGGTCGTGTCAGCTGACTCCGGTGGGTGAGGGGCAGGGGAGGTAGGCTGGGTGGGTGGGGGCTGTCAGAGGGTGGTAGGGGGAGCAGGGGAGAAGGATAACAGGGGAAGGTGTGGGAAAGGCAAGCTCAGGGGGACATGGAGGAGGGGAAAGGACGGAGCAGCAGCATAGTAAACCTGGGGTGCGGCAAAGTACCTGTGCTGGCCCCTGCTTACCAATGACCGGTGGGGTAGAACTAGGATTGCATCCCGACACACTTTGATCTGAATAAAAAGACTACTGTACTGATACGCCCTGTTGGTGATACGCTGATTTGGTGATACCCAAAAAAACGGTCCTAAAGGCCCTATTGGCACATATTTGGTGACAGCGCCTGGCTCAAACATTGAAGTGATACATGTTTGGTGACTCCTTATTCTCAATAGATCTACGAAGCCAAAGGGTTGCCAAGTGCAACACCTAGCAATAGCACATTGTCCACATATGTATTTGTTCATTAGTGGGGCAGCCGCCTTCGAGCACTAAAGCGTGTGGCTGCTTCCATCACAGCCTCATCATCCTCACTATCACTCTCGCCCTCGCCGCTATCAGAGCTGCTGCTGGCGATTTGCAGCATCTATGGGCTGAATGATCGAGGTCAGCAAGCACTGTTTCAGCTTTGGCGCCATATACCATAGAGTTATGGTGAACTCGGGGGTGTTGCTACAAATTTGGTGACAGCCGCATCTCAAACAAATGGTGGTACAATTTGGTGAAAATTTGATTTGGTGAAATCACCAACAGGGCGTATCAGTACAGTATATACTACTGTATATTTGATCTGACCCACCCACCCACCCATCACCCACCTGCCCAACTGCCCACTGGCCCCTTGGCTTATGTCATCACCATCATTACACGACACTCGTCAACCAGCAGAGCTATGACCCTTGGCCTTATTTGTGCACCCTGGGCTGCGGGCTGGTAGGGTGGTTGGCAATGTTGGTGGTCATACCCCTGGTAATGTGACGTCACTCTACCCCTTCACCCATGGAACCCACCTCCGGCTGCCTGTCTGGGTGGTTATGGCTGCAGGTGCCTGGAGTGAGGCCCAGGAGCTGGCCCTGGTGCAGGCCATGAAGCAGTTTGGCAAGGAGCTAGGGACAGAGAGGTGCGGCTGGGGAGGGGCAGTGGGGGCGCCTGCTGTTCCGTCGGCCTGCTGAGCACCTCGATTGAGGCCCTGCCAGCAGCGTCGACTGCTGTCAATGCCCAGCAGCCATACCAGGCTGGTGCCTTGGTACTGTAAGCCACTAACACCCCTGCTACCATCAGTAAACATCAGTGGCGGCACTGTTGCCCTGTGGTCGACCTGGGTGGCTGCTGGCATGCGCTACAACAGCAAGGCCCTGTGGCCAACCTGGCTGGCAAGCAACAGGGGCTAAGGGGCTCGGGCAGGCTGAGTACTAGGGCACGCGACCGGCGTGCTGGAGTGGTTGTCGTGCTGCCTGAGCTGCTCGTTCCTCAACTGCTGTCTGCGCTGCCGCCAGGTGGGAAAAGGTGGCCGAGCTGGTGCCCGGCAAGAGCAAAGCGCAGTGTTTCAAGCGGTTCAAAGAGTTGCGCGATGCGTTCCGCGCGAAGAAGGGTGGGGCAGCCGGCGATGGGGACGAGTGAACGGAGGCCAACTCAGTTGCGGGAGCAGGCCGCGCCCTGGGCGCCTTCTCGTCTTCTTCCACAGATGCTGCTCGCCCGGCTACAGTGGAAGCGAGAGGAGAAGCCGCGTGGGGCAAGGTTCACTGGTTGGTTATGCGCAACTCTGCGCTACCCCGTCAGCCGGCTGCACTTCGCAACTCCACAACGCCCCACCAGCCAGCTGCGAGCTTTACGATGGCTCGCGGTTTTGAGCAACACGCGTTGTGGGGTGGAAGCACGTCGCATCAGGTTGCTGGGTAGCGGCCTGCTCCACTTTATTCTTTCGCCAGTAGACAGGGTGTTTGATGGTGTATGGCAGGTCTCGAGGGTTGGCTGCAGGGGGTGGAGGGCAGGGGGGAGGGTTTTGACCAGGCAGGCATGGAAGAGTACTGGCAGACATAATGGGAGGGACGCTAGAGAGGTCAGTGTGCTACATTGTGCTTGATAGATCTGTTGCCCGTGTTGCTACCCGGGGGCTTGTGGGAGCTGGCAGGGGCCCACTACATGGTACCACAACACGTCCGAACTGGCCGGTGGCGCTGGTGGATAGGAAAGTTTCCAGCGTGTAGCTCGAGTCACATTCTGGCGCATTGTGCACAAGTGCGCAGCTGAAGAACCGCCAAGCATGTGGAAGGAATAGATCCGCAGAAGGTTACCAACGGCGCAACCATGCAACACGCGTTTGCTGCCTTGCAGCAATCAGTGGTTGTGGGCAGCAGCAGGAAAAGGAGCAGAGAAGGAGCAAGTTTACGGCGCCACCCAAAATGATTCCCTGCCCATGCATATATGATGTCAAGGCTATGCACATGGAGGCAGGATAAACAGCATACCATCTCATAAACAACGTTGAGGTGATATAGACCTTACCAGGCAGTATCTACCGAAGTACGAGGATCGCCGTAGATCTTACGTCCACCCACGCGCACGCTCATGCAATGTCACCATGATAGTAGGAAGGCATTACGCACAGGGCTGGGCTTACAACGATACAGATACCCAGATACAGATACAGCGATACAGCCACCACCAACCTGAGAGGTTAGCCATTTTGCGTCGTTTTGATTACTAGGGGTAGGTTTTCTGTTAGTTGGGGACACCTGACTTCAACACAACCAGCCATACATAATGCCGCAAGATGTGGTGATTCCAGTGAGCGTGGCTCATGATAAGCTGTCCATGACACCATGTTCACACAAGCTCATACCACCAACCATTCGTCCCCAAACTCCATTGGACACAACAACGCTTCCTCTGGATTGACAGTGACTCTGAGCTTACGCAACCCCTCTATGCCTAATATAGTTGGTGCTATGTCACCGCGGGGTGGGCTGTTCACAGGCGTGAGCTGCAGGTTGCCGTCAGGAGACAGTGTCTGAGACTGCCTGAAACCAGCAAAGTTGCTCAGATCCTCCTCCTGAACAAGTGGAACGTCTTTTGCATAGATTGCGAGGTCTGCCCGCTTGAAAGTCTGCTCTTGTCCGCTGCTATCGTCGCTTGGCAGCTTCACCACCACTGGAGCATAATGTATCATGTCCACTCTGCCTCCTTCAAACCCCTTCAAATGCCCGCGGCTGCGCTCCACCAACTTCAGCTGCTGTGCTTTCCGAAGAGGGATGAGAAGATCTATCGAAGCACCGGTGTCCACCAAGGCTCGCATCCGGCACTCGACTGGTGGCTGTTCACGGTCATTGATGACAATGATGTTGGCGTACATGAGCACTCGTTTACACACATTCAGGAACGCCTTGCTGTCTTGCTGCTTCCATGCATTACCTGCAATGGTCACAGTGAAAGCATTGCACAGCTTTAAGCGTCAGTGACTACGCTACTGAACATTGAGACACAGACATCAAGTACCATGCACACGCTCACGCCCACCCCCGGCCCCTGCCGGGCGGTCAGCCTCTGCTGCTGCGTCTCGGCCACGGCCTGCACTGACAGGGACAGTGCGTTACCTGCTTGATAGGTGGCCAGCAAGCTGGTGAGGGCTGCAAGTTGTTGACGGATTGCTGCACGCTCCAGTGCGTCACTTGTCGTCGCCAGGTCGTGTTCCAGTTGCGTTTCCTTTTTTTTCGCGGCCGCTATCTCGTCCGCCACACTGACGTTGGCCATCTGCACGCCCAAGAGGAACAGCTGCGAGGTGCTATCCGGGTCAATCTCAAGCCCTTGTGCACGAAACCATGTCGGTGTGGATGTTTGAAAACAGAGTCACAATCGGGCGCAGTATGGATGGCGTCGGGTTGAATCTTTTATTGATGTCCAAGCCAAAGAAGTGCACAAGAGCGCAGGTCCTTTTGATACGCTGGTGCTCGCGCACAGTGCGCAGGTGAAGAACCGCCAAGCATGTGGAAGGGATAGGTTCGCAGAAGGGTACCAACTCTGCCATACAACTACGTGTATGACAGTAGTCATATTTGATTGGTCAATGACCAATGGTCATGGTACCACACCAGGCGGCACCAGGCAAAGGCATGATTTTTGCTGGCCATGCGTTCATGATGTCAAGGCTATGCACATGCAAGCAAGAAAAACAGCACAAAAGGCTGTTTTCAACGTTGAGGTGATATAGACCTTACTAGGAAGTATCTACCGGAATACGAGGATCGCCGAAGATTTTGCGTCCACCCATGCGTAAGCTCATAGACTGTCACCATGATAGTAGGAAGGCATTAAGAGGGTTAGGGTTAACAAAAACAACTTACGGTGAGTCAAATGAGACTTGAAGTTTACAAACATGTGACTTATACCCGCACGACCCCTACGCTTGCAGCAGACTTGTTGCGAACATGGCTCGCTCACGCTCACCCCCGGCCCCTGCCGCGCGGTCAGCCTCTGCTGCTGCGTCTCGGCCACGGCCTGCACCAGCAGCAGCACCTGCCTCTCAGTACTCAGCACCCGCAGCAGCACACCCAGCGACGCCTGCCCCTGCAGCTCCTGCTGCTCCAGCATCTAGCGGAGGCTGGTTTTCCCGCCCCAGCGCCCCAGCTCCGGCCCCAGTTGCGCACGGTTAGTAAACAGGAACCAAGCCTGGCAGTCAGATGCTGCTGTCGTGTCGTGCTCTCTGTTCGGTTCCGAACATTCGATCCACATACAGGAAATGTGCTGTGCCTTGCAGCGCCTGCCGCCCCACCAGCGCTGCAGTCCTCAGGTGGCGGTGGTGGCCTTATGTCAGGCCTTATGGGCTCTATGGTGACAGGTGAGAACAGGAACTAGTGCAGCTAGGGCCAGAGGATATGGCGTTCCTCAGTTGTTTCTGTTTCCTATGAACTAGGTGCTGCCATGGGCACGGGCAGCGCGATCGCGCATCGCGCTGTGGACTCGTTCATGGGTCCTCGCGAGACTCACGTTGTGCACGAGCACGCGCCTGCAGCACCCTCGCCTGCAGCTGCCCCTCAGGTGCGAGCAGCCCCATGGCTTGCCCTTGCCAGGTCTTGCCCTTGCCAGAAGTGGAGCAGCAGGGAACCTGTGTAGGGTCTGTGGAAGGCCACAGACTGCCATGCCATTAGGTTTCAGCTATACCAAGCTGGCTATACCAAGCTGGCTGGCACCGCAGGTGTACCCAACATACCATCTGCCAGGGTCGCTATGTGATAGATGCTTGCCAAGAGATGCCTGGATGTGCGGTAGCCCTTGTCTAGTATAAGGAGGCACATGGACAGATATGCCTCAATAGCAGGTTGTGGTGTGCCCTGCAGATGCCTTCTGTGGACGGACCTTGCAGCGAGCGAGTGAAGCAGTTTGGCGACTGCATGTCACGCACTGGAGGAGACATGGGCTCATGCCAGATCTACTTTGATGCCATGCAGCAATGCCGGGCAGCGTTTGCATAAGTGACAGCGCAGCAACAGGATGTGCAGCTGGCATAGCTGATCCCATGCTCACACACGATGTGTGTGCAGACCATGCTGAAGGCTACAGCTGTTATGCCTATTGTCTAGACATTTGTCACGCCAAGAGTGGATGGTGTGTAACATGGTGTGACTGGTAGGATGGCATTGCAGCAGGTGGCATTGTCGTATTGGCTATGGCTTGCCTTAAAGGTTTGTGAGCGAATGTAACGATTCTGATAGGCCTTGCAGCCCTCTTGTCCCTCACTAGGGCCACCGTTTGAGCCGGATCAGAAGTACCACTAGCAGCACTAGCAGCCACTAGCAGCCACTAACTAGACCCGACTCAAACAGTGTGGCTGTGTGGAGTAAACCCAGTGCACATGGCACATGAGCCCGCCTACCACCTACACTATTGCCTGACCCGTTAGGGCAACGTGTAGAGTTGGCACGACAAAACATGCACTAATTGTAAGCTGATGACAGCTCAAGAGGGGGGGGGGGGCACACACTACTGTGCCACAGCAGGCTGCTGCTGGGCATTAGGAGGCTTGTCTCGCACCCGCTTGTAGCCCAAGCCAGGGTACTCCTTGCCCTTGGCTGTAGGGTGCGGTTCCTCCGCTGAATATTAACTTAATAGCTTAAGTACATTAAGGCCGGTCGTATTAAGTTCCTTAAGTGTATAAAGTGGCTTCTTTTTGACCCACACTGCTATGAGTGCAGCTGTGCGACCCCAGCGCACGGGTCGCAACCGTAATCGCCTCACATTGGCACTTTCAGCCGGCAGGCACGCGGGCAGGCAGCAACATATGCCAACAAGCCGTAGTGGCTCCGGAACAGCTGTATTACAACAAAACGGCTATGACTGGGTCGCTGGGGCCCGGCCCCGCAGTGGACCGCGACCAAGTTGCACAAAGACGCGATTTGGTTGGTGTTGCATCTGCGTACCCAGCAAATGTCAATGGTGTGGTTCTTAAGCACAAACGATGCGAGTTGAGCAAAGTTGCTCTCTAGTAGTGCACAAATGGTAATACCGCGAGCAAACACTAAACGATTGTGTGCTTGTGCGTGTAGTGAGGAATAGCTATCGCGTACCCAGTAACGGGGTCGATGCACTTTTTAGGCAGGACCACGCCGCGGGGTAGAGCCACGAAGGGTAGAGCGAGTTACCAGCGCTTAATATTAAGTAAGCCACCGAATACGTAAGACGCACCTAACACTTAAGAAGCACAGCTCCAGTGGCCGCCACTTGCTCTCCCCAATACGCTGCATGTTCAGCGCTGCGTTGCAGTCCCTGTCTACCCACCTGCCTGGCTGCGGTGCTGGCTTGGCTTTGGCAGCCTTGCCCTTGCCCTTGCCGCCCTTGGTGGGCTCAGCTGCCGGCTCAGCCTTGGTGCGCTTGGCTGGAGGGGGAGTGCTGGGCCCTGGCTCTGAGGCTGCTGGCTGTGTGGCTGCCTGGCTGCTGCGTGGGGCCTGTGGGGGCTTGCGGGGGGCCACTACTGGGCACCACATCATGCCCCGCACTGGCTGGCCACGCTCCTGGCTCCAGGCTGGGCGCACCAGGCGCTGTTCCACCTGCCCTGCTGGGGGCTTCCAGCCTGCAGGCCTTGTGGCACTGAGTTTGTCCAGCTCCACCTCACAGGGCTGCTTGCCATTCACTGCTGAGCTGACCCGGCTGGTGCGGTGCTCATCCACAATCACCACCCTGCCCCGCAGCTGGTCTGTGCCCCTGGGCCTGCACACCACCTTGCGGCAGGCACGCAACACCGCATCAGCACCCCACCCACCCCCAGTGCCAATGGTAGCTGCTCCAAAGAACACCACCAGCTGCATGGCACGCTTGTGGCGCTTCATGGACAACTGCGCCATCTCTCTCTCCAACTGCAGCCATGCACACAAGGCAAACGCATGGTGGCTAACATGGTGGCACCAGGTTAGGCATGGCACAGTCAATTACCTTATCATATCAAGCCCAACCCACCACCTCCCAGTGCCTTACCCTCCCTCCCTCCCGCCTACCCACCCACCCACCCTCACCTTGTTGAAGAACTGCTCCAGCGCCCGGTCCTGGGCTCCGTACAGCCTCAGCCGCTGCCGTGCCCACTTGGGGTCCAGGTACACCTCCCACACCGCATCCCAGGTGGCCAGGGTGACGGTGATGTGCTTCAGGTTGGCCTCCAGGGAGGTGCCGGCTGAGCTTGCTGCTGCCAGATGCTGGAGGTGGGGCTTGATTGGAGCCAGCCACCGCTCAGTGTCACGGCGGGCATTGTTCAGGCCGCTGGCATGCTTCACCCCGCCCTTGGTCAGCTTCCACCGGCGCAGCTGGTCTGCCATGAGCTGGCCTGACTGCGGATCCCACACACCCGAGGCTGCGCTGACTGCCTGGGTGACGCCAGGGTCGATGCCCACCCCAATCTGTGTGTCTGGGTCAAACACAAACTCACGCATCTCAGCTATGCCCCTGCCTATGTGGGGGAGTCCCACTGCATGGGCCGCTGCGGCTGCTGCACTTGGACGGCTGCTGGTGATGCTGCTGCTGGCAGCTGGAGGTGGGGTTGGAGGAGGGGGAAGGGGGCGCGTGTAGTGCACGCACACGCTGACACCGTCAGTGTCCACCAACCTCTCAAAAGCAAACCCCTGGTTGCCAAGCTTGTTGGTGTTGAACCACCTGGCCCAGTGATGGCTCAGTGCTGGCTGGGAGGTGAAAGCTGCCCGGGTTTCCTTGGTCAGGCCCAGCTGCCTGCACACCCCATGCAGCACCCTGCTGTCCACCTGGATGAAATGTACCCCCACCCTGGCCATGGGGGTGAGGGTGAAGGGGGGTGGGCAGGTCAGGGTCCGGGGACCAACCCCAAGCCTCTTGCCGCGCTTTGGCTGCCCTGGTGCGGGTGGGCTGTGGGGCTGCTGCCACCGCTCTAGCCACCGGCACACATGCACTGCATGGCGCATGCGGCAGGGCAGGGGCAGGGTGTCCTGCAGGGAGCCCTCCTTCTTCATGCCCAGTAGGCGGCGGTGCGTGTTGGCCTCCTCTATCAGGTCCGCCACATGCCCCTTGTCCAGTGTGGCGGCCTTCAGCTCAGAGCTCTGGGCGTTGATGCCATACCCGCACGCCATCCTGATGAACAGCTGCGCCTCCTCACCGCTCCAGCCTAGCGGGGCCCTGGGCCCTGGCGTAGAGCTTTACAATGCGCTCTGCAGGTCAGGTCAGGTATAAGGTCAGGTCAGGTATAAGGTCAGGTCTAAGGTCAGGTATAAGGTCTGGGGTCCACGTCCAAGTCCAGGGTCTAGTCACTACCACCACTTGCCTGGGTTGGAGTAATGCTGCTGCATGGCCACCGCCAGCTGCATGGAGTGTGCGTCGATGGTGTTGGCGTCACCCGTCAGCTTGATGCTGCCCAGCTCATGCAGCTTGGCCACCAGCGCCTGTTGTGTGGAGGTTGCTGGGGTCCTCAAAGGCTGGCATGAGCATGGGGTGGCGGTGCCGAACATGGCGTCGCTGCAGCTGGTTGTAGCATGTCTTGAAGTTTGGGTTGGCGAAGAACATGCAGAAGTACTTCAGCTGTCTCAGCATCAGGGGGTCCTCACAGTCAAGGGGCAAGGGAGGGCCAGTGGGTGCTGCGGGTGCAAGGGCTGCCAGGCGGGCGCTGCAGCGCCTTTGAGGGGGCTGCGTGACTGGCTCGGGTTCTGAGTCTGACTCGAGTCAGACTGGGCTCTGGATCAGAGTCACAGTCTGACTCGGAGTCAGAGTCAGTGTCACACTCCATGCTGGCAGGCTGGGCAGGGGCAGGCTGGGCAGGGGCACGTGGGGGTAGGACGGGTAGGGGGGGAGCATCAGGGGGTTGGGGGGGCTGCACGGCTGGAGGCTGAGGGGCGCTGGCGAAGCCCGGGGTAGGGTACCCCACCAGGCAGGTGAGAAAAATGCGCAATACAAACAGCGAAGCGATGAAGCGGAGCTGGGAGTGGGTTTCAGCCCGCAGCCGGAGGTGCTCCCGCAGCTTGCGCCTCGTCTTCTTGCAGCCGCGCAGCACTGCGCCCTCGGGGACCTTGATGAGCTGCAGCCAATCAAAGTTGCCATTGTGACAGGCCAAGACAAAGGCGGGGTCAACACAAACAGTGCGGGGACACATAAGGCGGGGACACGGACCTGACGCCTGCTCGTTGCCCAGCCATCCCGTCGCTCTTGGCGTTGCTTGCCTTGGGCGGAACGAGACGCTGCAATGGAACCAACAGGAGCGACGGGTTATCACACAGCGCGTAGCCCACAGTAGCCCACAGTCGGCTAGGGTCACGCACCTTTCTGTTTCTTTCCCGGGTCCTTCTTGTGCTTCTTCTTAGCCATCACGCGATGCGACTGATACACGCCAGTCTGCAGCCAGAGGCACTGCCTGACCCGCTGAACTGGAAGTCCAAGGCTGATGCTGGTCTGTCAAGACAACTGCAAGGTCTACCTTAAACAAGCAGCTTCCGTCGAATGGCGATGATCGGTGTGGGTGTGCCAAGACCGATTCTGTCGCACTCTTCCGCGACCTGTGGGGAATGAGCATCCATCGACATGCGAGAGCGTACAGTTCACAAATGAGCAAGGTGCAAATGAGCTTTTGGTACAGCAGTGAAGGAAGCGACGTTGTGATGAGTGACTATTTCAGGGCTCAGTGTGACCCATTCCATTATCCCCGACAGTTCCTTGGCAGCCAGCCGAAACTAAGCGCCCACACGAGCAGGTCGCTGTGAGAGTCTCGCAGTGAAACAGTTCGGTAGAGTTTTGATATTTACAAGCAGCCTTGAGTCAGTAGGGCTGGAGGGCCAACTGCCTTGACTGATGCAGCAACACCAGGCCTGACAGTGAGATATGCACTCAGGCAGCAACGCAGAGGCAGCTGAGACAGCTGAGACAACTGCGTGTTAACATTGGCTTAGACATCTCGAGGACATAGCTGCACACGGGTCCTGAAACATCACTGCTAGCTGCTCCAAAGAACACCACCAGCTGCTTGGCACGTCCATGGCGCTTCATGGACAACTCCGCCATGTCCTCCTCCAACTGCAGCCATGCACACAAGGCACACACATGGTGGCTGACATGGTGGCACCAGGTTAGGCATGGCCCAGTCAAGTACTCTTTCGTTTCGTGCCCAACCCACCACCTCTCAGTCCCTTACCCTCCCTCCCACACACCTACCCACCCACCCACCCTCACCTTGTTGAAGAACTGCTCCAGCGCCCTGTCCTGGGCTCCGTACAGCCTCAGCCGCTGCCGTGCCCACTTGGGGTCCAGGTACACCTCCCACACCGCATCCCAGGTGGCCAGGGTGACGGTGATGTGCTTTAGGTTGGCCTCCAGGGAGGTGCCGGCTGCGCTTGCTGCTGCCAGGTGCTGGAGGTGGGGCTTGATTGGTGCTAGCCACCGCTCAGTGTCACGGCGGGCATTGTTCAGGCCACTGCCATGCTTGACCTGGCCCTTGGTCAGCTTCCACCGGCGCAGCTGGTCTGCCAGCAGCTGCCCTGTTGCTGGATCCCACACCCCAGAGGCTGCGCTGACTGCCTGGGTGACGCCGGGGTCGATGCCCACCCCAATCTGTGTGTCTGGGTCAAACACAAACTCACGCATCTCAGCTATGCCCCTGCCTATGTGAGGGAGCCCCACTGCATGAGCCGCTGCTGCCGCTGCACTTGGGCGGCTGCTGGTGCTGCTGCTGCTGGCATCTGGAGGTGGGGCTGGAGGAGGGGGAAGGGGCCGCGTGTAGTGCACGCACACGCTGACACCGTCAGTGTCCACCAACCTCTCAAAAGCAAACCCCTGGTTGCCAAGCTTGTTGGTGTCGAACCACCTGGCCCAGTGATGGCGTAGTGCTGGCTCTGAGGTGAATGCTGCCCGAGTTTCCTTGGTCAGGCCCAGCTGCTTGCACACCCCATGCAGCACCCTGCTGTCCACCTTGATGAAATGCACCCCCACCCTGGCCATGGGGGTGAGGGTGAAGGGGGGTGGGCAGGTCAGGGTCCGGGGACCAACCCCACGCCTCTTGCCGCGCTTTGGCTGCCCTGGCACGGGGGGGGGTGGGGCTGCTGCCACCGCTCTAGCCACCGGCACACATGCACTGCATGGCGCATGCGGCAGGGCAGGGGCAGGGTGTCCTGCAGGGAGCCTTCCTTCTTCATGCCCAGTAGAACAACAGCTGCAACAGCTGGCATGTGAGCAGGGGTCAGTCCCAGTCACCCCTCCCATTGGACCACCAACCCCCCTAACGAGTCACACTCCTGTGTGTTGTGTCATGCCCCCCTTGTTGCTGCCCCCCTTGTTGCTGAGGAGGAGGACGAATTCTCTCGTTGCCTCTCCCTTCATTGACCCATTTGGTGAGTTTGAGCAGCAGGAACATGGGTGGCAAGCGGATCAAGAGCGTCAGCCATGACAGGCCCCCCCCTCCCTTCTCCCCTTCTCCCTCCCCCTCCCCTGCCTCCCTCCTACCCCATCCCTGTCCCACCACCTCCTAGCAAAACCCAGCCGCTGAGCGCCACAGCTATGTGGCAGTTGTTCATGTGTCCTTGTGAGCTTGGCTAATAGCCTGACCTTGCCTGCTCTTTGCGCACATGCCCATATTGCAAGTCGTGTACGCTGCAGCTACAGCCTGATGCAGATGGCAGCGTCATGCTCACTGTGCGTACGCCGACCTGTGCGTACGCCGACCGGTAGCAGCAGAAGGCAAGGCTAAAGTTGAGATGATCTGGTGATGAGGATGAGGATGAGCTTGAGTGATGTTGTTGACATGCTGAACAAGCAGATGCCAGAGTACATCAGGCACCACCGTGAGCACCGTGAGGCCGTCAATGTAGGCAAGGATGGAAAGGTGGTGTTTTCATGTGATTGGTTAGAGAGCTGACTGTTGAGTGCAGAACTGAGATCATGCCAGAGCACTGACATGCACCGCAATTACCTACAAGGAGCAGACCGTGTATGTGATGACAGATGGGAAGGAGCAATCGGCTACCATTACCCAAGCAGCAATAAACTAGGTGGTGTATTACTTGCTGGCAGAGCATGACATGGACATGAGGCAGTTGTACATGTGGTCTGATGGGTGCGCGGAGCAGTTCAAGGGTGCCCCAGCCATGCGACAGCATTGGGGCATGGCACAGAGGTTCAGTGTGCCAGTGTGGTGGAGCTATGGGGCTACAACACACTTCAAGGGCAGGCATGATTCAGAGGGAGGGGTGGTGAAGCAGTGGCTGAGGGGTGAGATCCTGGCTGATTGTGCTGGGATGTGCAATGCATCCAGAATGCGGCGGATTCAACGGCAGAAGTTAGGATCGCACTCCTACAAATTAATCCCTGCGTCCGTCCCTGCGAGTTGACCGACCTTGTCCGATCGGGCTGAAATTTTGATAGATGGTAGTTTGCAGAAAATAAAACATATTTTTCAGAAAAAATTATTTAAAAAAACCCAAAGGCGGCTGCGCTGTGGCCCTGTGGCTAGAGTGCAGGGATGAGTGCAGGGATAGGTTGCGGGCCACAGCGCAACAGCTGTTGATTTTTTCAAAATTCAGGGATTAATTTGTAGGAGTGCGTAGCTTCTGCTCTTACTCAGGAGGGCTGGCGGAAAGGCCACCAACCTAGGCAAAAATCTCGGCATGGCCAAGACTGGATCTTACCTGTTTTAGTACTAGCAGACATGTCTCACCACCCTGCGCAGGAATCGCTGTACAACTCGTAAAGACTAGTAAAATTTTGTCAGATTTTGGGTGATCTTCTGACTTTGCGTGCTGCTCGGGGCCCACTATCATTGGACGGGGTCGCGGTAGGCGATTATGGTAGGGACCCTCTGAACCTAAGCTAGCGTAAGCGGTGGCGCGGCAAGGTGTGCAACTCTTACATCGTGAAGGCGTGATCGATTCATCCTTCCGAAGAATGACCCATTTTTTACCTTGTTTGTCTAACTTGACTTCTAGCACCGAGGCATGACACGAAGTTACCTCCCCGTTACAATCCATTTCATTAGCAACATCAAAGACGAGCAACCAAGGCAAGCCCCCTAGTCTCTATGCAAAAAGTACAAGCCTGGAAAAGAATTGTAATACACCAGCTAGTATCAGTGGCAGCGTACACCACTAAGTCATCCAACCAAAAACCTTGAGTGGCGAGCTGTGCGACGAAAAGCCACTGCCAGGCCCCCCAGCGCATGACAAGTCAACTCAGCAATCCCAATTCATCACTGCAATTCCAGTGCCTCCACCAGATGCGCACCACCATTGCCAACCTCTCTCTCTCACTCTTTCTCTCATGCCATCAGTGCCATGCCACAATGCATGTCGCTTCGCTGTAGCCTATGCGGACGCCGTTGCCGTATTTTTGGCCGTGGTCGCCTCATCCACCAAGTACACAATGCCCCGGAAGTCGATACCCGAGTGGTTGGACAGGGACATCTCGCAGGTACGGCTGGTGGAGTATCCGTCTGCAGGGCACCCAGGTCAGGCAGCAGCTAGCACACAGCACAAGAGTGTGTTGTCACAGGCAGGGGACCAGTGACGTACTCCTATGACTGTGCTGTGACCAGCTGCAGTGAGCTGTGGGAGCTGGGGCTGGGGCAATGGCAAGGACTTCCTCTAGGCAGAGGGCTTGGCTGAGGTCATTCCCCTGGCCTTGACTATAACCTCTAGAGCAAAGGCAGGGACAAGAGGTCTTTACTGGCAAGGGCCAACCCATGGGGCCCACTGTGTACTTGGTGGATGAGGCGACCATGGAGGGAGGGAGGGTCACAACCGAGGCCCCATGTGCCCTGTGTCCTGGAGAACATCCTCGTAGGGCATGCAGCCCCACCCCTTCTAAACTATGCAGCACACAGTCTTGGGCTGACCAGCGTGACCACCTCGACGCGCTTGTCTGGCTGGGCTTGGCCTGCTGTGGCTCACCCTTGCAGTCCTTGGGCAGGTTGAGATGCTGCAGGGAAGCACCGGTCAGCTCAGGGTAGCGCATGCCACGGTCCCCAGCCATGCCGCAGCAAGGAATGCCTGAGGTCAGGTCAGGTCAGGTCAGGTGGGGTGGGGTGGGGTGGGGTGGGGTGGGGTGGGGTGGGGTGGGGTGGGGTGGGGTGGGGTGGGGTGGCAACAGATCACAGCTGACCAGCATGACTGCCTACCCTGCTGTGCCAGAAACGGCAATGTCTATGATATGGTGGTGCACAAGTTATGGTGGTGGTGATAGTGGTGGTGGTTGCCGGGTCTCACCAGTGGGCACCACCTCGTTAGCGCACAGCCCGGCCAGCTTGGCAAACGACTCCTCAATGCCCATCTTCTTGGAGGAGCATGGCACATGGATGGCCACACTGTTACGCACCTTGCGCCACTCCAGCTTGTCCACCAGGAAGTGCCTGCAGGGGAAGGGGAGGAGAAGGTGGAGGGGGAGAGAAGGTGGAGGGGAGGAGAAGGTGGAGGGGAGGAGAAGGTGGAGGGTGGAGGAGAAGGCTATGGGGGGGGCATAGGAGATGAAGTGAGTGGGCGAGCAGGTGGAGGGGAGTGGAAAGGTACACGGCCTGAGCAGCAGTGGGGCCTGAGGGAGGGAGATAGGCAAAGTACCGCAGGGGGCATGGCCTGTGCCAAGGCCCTGTGGCTGTGAGTTCATCAGGTGCACCTAGCCGTGCCCTGCTGCTGCCTGCTGGCTGGGCTGTGCCGCCTGACCTGATGAACTCTACGGGCTCATACAGGGCAAAGCGCAGGCTGGGCTCGCTGATGGACGCCTTAACCTGCAGCAGCACAGCCCAATGGGGCAATGTCAGCAAGGGAGGAAGAGGGAGAGAGGTGGGGGGTCTGGTCCACACGAGGCCCGTCAACCCCTAGTGCTGCCACCCTTCTGACTTGGCTGACCTACGAGCTGGCCTAGGGGCAGGCCGGCAGGGCAGGAGAGGGTGGGGCAGGGCAGGGTGCAGGTTCATAGTGGTGCTGGGCTGGCGCAATGCCTGACATGAGTTCTGTGAGAGATGACCCTGGCCCTGGCCCTGACCCTGGCTCTGCTGCCAGCCGTGGCTCTGGTGCAGGTCTGACCTGAGACAGGCAGGGGGAGGTGTCGATGACGATGGGCAGCTTGCCTCCCTGGCTTGCCTCCAGCAGCGCCTGCTCCAGCTCCGCCCCCTTGGAGGCCGCCGCAGCCTTGAAGCCACGGCTGTTGAACATCATGCCGCAGCACTGGTTGCTGATGTTGGCGGGGACGACCACCTAGGGCAGCCAGCAGGGTGGGGGAGCACTGTGGGGGCTGACGAGGTAAGAATGTGTGAGACATCGCGTGTCATGGCCATGACTGTATGCTATGACAGTGAAGCCTTCCCCCACCCTTGTCACCTCAACCACCCTCACCACTCCCACCCCACCTCAACCCCTTCCCATGGCCCATGGCCCATGCCCTGCACTCCTCCCAGCCCTTCCCGAGCGTCTTCCCCTACTCTATCGCCAACTGCCCCAGCCAGCTGCTAGCCTCTCAATGCTGCCCCCCCTCCGCCCCTGACTCACCTCATATCCGGCCTTGGTGAACAGGCTCATCAGCTTCTCATGCACGCTGGCGGTCTCCTTGTCGGAGGCTGAGGGGCCCATCATGCGGGTCACACAGCTGGGGACGTACACCACCTTGCGCGGGATGCCGCTCACATCAGCGCTGGCCGCCACAGCAGGGGGAGGCGGCACTGGAGGGCAGGGGCAGGGGCAGGGGCAGGGCAGAGGCAAGCAGTCGGTAAGCTGCGGGCAGCAGGTGATGGGAAGCTGGTGAGAAGCTGGTGGGTCACTGGCTTCACCCAGCATGGCACCCTGCTCTCCCTACTTGCCTTCCAATGTCCATGGAACCATCCCCAGCTGCTCTTTTCGCTTATTCCATCTTATATTCTCCATTCTATACTGTAGAAGGGGATGGCACATACTCCATTCTCACGTGTTCAGTGAAAAAGCCCCTAGGCCAAGGATCATTCTACCTCATCCCTACTCCCACCCCTGCCCCTGACTCTGCCCTGCACCCTGCCCCCCGCCCATGGCCCTGCCCCCCACCCCAGCCTCCCTGGTCCCTCACCCTTCAAGGGCGCTGCGCCCTTGGGCATGTAGGGGTTCCATGCGGGCACCATGTGGTCTGTGTTCTTGTTGAGCCAGGAGCTGATGATCTGCAGTGGCTTGGGCCCCAGCACCGAGTGGAAGGCGTTGACCATGTTCAGGAAGGGGGGCACGGCAGCGTTCACCAGGCTGAAATGGTCAGCCAGCCACCTGATCAGGGGCAGGGGCAAAGGCAAGTGCAGGACCAGGGTCAGGGAGAAGGTAGGGTATTAGGTAAGGGAAGTGAGGGGGGGGGTCCTAAAACGTATGCCAGCCTTGTTGGTTGCGGTAGGGGGAACCGTGCGCAGGGACAAGGGGGCAGGGGGGGAGGGCAGTAAGGAGGCAGAGCAGCAATGGCAGGTGCAGAGTGGCGCAGTGTACCACCAACAGGGGCAACAGGGGGGATAGGGGTGGTAAGGGTGGTAGGGTGCAGGGGTGTAAGGGCAGAGCAGCAGGGGCAGGGCAGGTGAGCAGGTGAGCAGCAAGTGCAGGTGTACGAGGGGCAGGGTGGGGTGCGGCGGTTGGGGCCAGCCAGCCCCTGCCATCACTCCCAGTGTGTGACCTCACTGACTTGGCAGTGGCTGAGGAGCGTGGCGCCATGTCCATCTGCTCTGCCCTGATGTGCTTGATCAGGTCGCCTGTGTTGATCTGCGGCACCACAGCAGCAGCAGTGGGGTGAGCAGCAGCAGCACCACCACCACCACCATCTCAGCAGCAGTGGCGATACCATCAGCATCAGCGTCAGTAGCGTTCATCCCAGTACAGTACCCCCTGTCACAGTCCTGCAGAGGCCATCACAAACCAGTCATAGCAGCCACGCCTCCTGCTGCCCCCTGCCTGACAGCCTGGCCTGCTGCCTGCGTGACACCATCATTGACCTGCCCCTGCCCTCACTGCCTGCCAGCTTACCCCCCAGCCTGCTACTGCCGTCTCACCTTCACTGGACACTTCTCCTGACACATGCCGTCAGCAGCGCAGGTATCCGCGCCCTGGTACTCGTAAGACTTCTGCAGGTCTGCTAGGCTGCGAGGGGGGAGGGGGAGCAGGCAGCAGGGCCAGCAGGGGTGGGGACAGCAAGCAAGCCAGAGCCCAGGGGTGGACTAGCACACATGCCATTAGTGGCCCTGCCTGACTGCCATGGCAGAAGCAAAGCCAGACTTCAGCAAGCCTAACCACCATGGCCATATGGCCCATGGCCACATGCCTGCCCAGACAACAAAGCACCTAGCCTGAGCAAAGCCGTCCTCACAACCAACCAACCAGCCAGACGATCCTGAGTAGCTAGAATAGACTAGATGAAGCCTAGAGTAGTGCAGGGCCGGGGCCAGGGCAGTAGAGGTGCAGATGTGGGTACGCCCATGTCTACAGGTCTCCTGGACCTGAGCATCAACATCAACCAGATCCTACTGCACACAAGGGGAGCAAACCAGGCTGGAGCAAGCACCCCTCGCCCCTGTCGACCAACACCCACTCCCTGACCCCGCACATGTCACCTCTTTGCTCATCCAGGCCAGCACCGCCATCCACCTCCCTGCCTAGTGCCCACTCCACTCTTAGGCTCCGCCCTCACCCTCAACATGCGCACTGCCTTACTTTCCCCTTGACACGACAGCCTACACCACCACCACAGCTCCCTACCCTTGCCTATGGAGGTTCTGCTGCTCCCCACCCCCCACCCCTAGAGCCCACCCTCCCTGCCTAGTCGGACGCTGCCTGCCCCCTCACTCACCGTGTCTTCTCAGCGCTGCTGGCGTCAGGCAGGGTGTTCAGGCGGTGCATCTCCCGGTACACGGCAATGCGCTGCCGGGGGGTCAGGGTCACGTCGCGTGAGGGGCAGTTGCTCTCACAAAACCCACACTCAATGCACCTGGGGCAGGGTAGCCGTTCAGGGGCAGGGTAAGGGGCAGCAAGTGAGGTGAAGCAGGGGACAGGACAAGGCAGAGGGCCGGGCAATGCCAACCTGCTTCCTGTCCTTGCCCTTGCAAGCCCTGCACTGGTGCCGGCTGGCCAGGAGGGGAGAGTGTTTAGAGTGTCTGGGAGTGGCATGTGCACCATGCCCTTGCCTTGCTATGCTTTGTGTCAGGGCGGCAGGTTGCGGGCGCATGTCAGAGCAAGCTGCCCAGTGGCAGCGTGTGCACACCCCTGATGCACCATGTGAGTGTAGGTTGGCTTGCCCACGCTGACGACCTCAAGAAGGTGACGAAGGTTAGGGTTGCGCAATGCCACAAGCCTGCAGCCTAGACCTCAACCACATAGACGCTGTACACGTAAGCCTTGCCCTTGCACTGCCCTGTGCTAAGGTGACAGGTCGCAGTCAGGGGGACAGGGTCTGCGCATCTGAGGTGCCATCCTGTCTAAGGCTCACACCCCAAGGCCATCCCAGCCCACCTGTTGACGATGGCAGACGCTGCAGGGGAGGGCTTCAGGTTCTTGATGTGCACATCCGGGTCCTTGTTCAGGATGACGCCCGGGTTCAACACATAGTCAGGATCAAACAGCTCCTTCAGCTCCCACATCAGCCCATAGGCCTGCACACAGGGCAAACGCCAGCATGGGGGCACTGGGTGGCCACAGGGCCAAAGAGCACAGAGCCGAGATTAGGGCCAGAGGAGGCTAGAACCAGAGCTGGGGCCAGGGTTGAGGCTTAAAGGTTCCTCACACAGCCGACATCAGGGTCAGAGGGGGCTAGGACAACAACCAGGGCGGGGGACCCAGCTCAGGGGCCAGAGCCAGGGGTGGTGGGGTGCTGTCTGAGTGTATCAGAGCCAGCAGCACCCTCTAGGTGCAAGCCCTGGGGGCTGTTCAACAGCTAGGGCTGGTCAGGGCAGGCAGGCGGCTGGTGGGTGGGGGGCCAGGGCGGGGGACCCAGCTCAGAGGCCAGGCCCAGCATGGGGTGAGGCTTGACATCATTTGATCAGAATCAGGACTAGACCCATCACCACCAGGGCTTGAGCGCCAGGGTTCAAGGTCAGGGGCTGTCACGTTAATGAACTGTGGGTCAGGGGCTGTCTCGCCAGAGAACCTTAAGTGGGGGGCAGCAAAGGGAGGCTACAATGGTTTCCACCCCCTGGCATTTAGACTAGCTCTGCTCCTGATTCCTGCGATACCCCTGCTGTAGCCAGCTATTGCACTTCAGCGTGGTGCACCTATCTCGCTTACAACGAACAGTCTCAAGGACTTGGCTAACCAGTCTTGACTTCAAGGAACGGGCCTCCACACCCCACCCCTGCCCTCACCCCAACCAGCCCCTGCTGGCCCCTGCCCCCGCATACCTTGTTGCCCCACTCCATCTCCACAAAGGGCGCCACGTTGCGGCCAGTGCCGTGCTCGCCCTTGAGGCTGCCGCTGTGCTTGGTGGCCACGATGTAGCACATCTCCTCCATCATGTCGGCAAACCGCTGCACCTCCTCCTTGTTGCGGAAACCCTGCGGCGCCAGGGGGAGGCAGGGGCTGACACGAGGCTGACACAAGGGGCAGGGCCGGAGGGGGGAGAAGGGGTCAAGAGGCAAGACAGGGGGCAGGTGCCAAGAAGTAGAGCAGGAGCAGCACCTCCTGCAGCCTGACTGCCCAGACACACCAGCCTGTACTGCGCCCAGCCCCCCTGGCCTGGCCTGGCCTGGCCTGGCCTGGCCTGGCCTGGCCTGGCCTGGCCTGCCCTGCCCTGCCCTGCCCTGCCCTGCCCTGCCCTGCCCTGGGCCTCCAGCAGGCTGTGTGGGTTCACCTGGGAGAACACGAGGTGCAGGTTGCCCTCCAGAGCATGGCCAAAGCAGGAGGCGTCATGGTAGCCATAGCGCTGCAAAGCGGGAAGTGAAGGGGGGCAGGGGTGAGAGGGGGTCAGGGGTGAGAGGGGGTCAGGGGTGAGAGGGGGTCAGGGGTGAGAGGGGGGCAGGGGTGAGAGGGGGGCAGGGGTGAGAGGGGGGCAGGGGTGAGAGGGGGGCAGGGGTGAGAGGGGGGCAGGGGTGAGAGGGGGGCAGGGGTGAGAGGGGGGCAGGGGTGAGAGGGGGGCAGGGGTGAGAGGGGGTCAGGGGTGAGAGGGGGTCAGGGGTGAGAGGGGGTCAGGGGTGAGAGGGGGGCAGGGGTGAGAGGGGGGCAGGGGTGAGAGGGGGGCAGGGGTGAGAGGGGGGCAGGGGTGAGAGGGGGGCAGGGGTGAGAGGAGGGCAGGGGTGAGAGGGGGGCAGGGGTGAGAGGGGGTCCAAAGTCACAATGTGATGGGAGGCCATGAAGGGACGGGCAGATGTAGGGCAAAGATGCGGTAGTGGTGACATAGGCAGGGAAGGGGGTGAGGATGAATTTGAAAGAGGATTGAGCGTGTGGCAATACTAAATTCCACAAGGTGACAGCCAGCTTGAAGCCAGACCGGGTTGGTATGGCAGGGAAGGCCAAGGAGGTTACTTGACGACCTAGGTGAGAACCAGGTTAAAAGCTGACAGGTCAGGTTGGTATGGCTGGCACTGAGTGACCTGGCCCTGGGCTGTACCTGGAACATGTCGATGAGGTCGATCATCATGCCGTCCAGCTTGTCCACCGGGCAGGCCACGTCCTCGATGAGCATGCTGGTGCCTGGCTCACGAGCCCCACCCACAATGGGGATCAGGCCCTGCGGCAGGCCGGGCAACAGGGGCGAGCCAGCAGGTCACATTGGGAGGGAAAGGGGAAGGTGCAGCAACTGAAAGAGTGAGATGCACTTCAGGTCCAAAAGGGCGGGCAGGTTGGCAGGTAGGATGTGGTGAACTAAGAAAAAAGCAAGGAGTAAGGCAAGGAAAATAGGTCGATAGGGTTGTGGGCAGTGTGAGCCAGGAGCAGGAGCAGGAGCAGGAGCAGGAGCAGGAGCAGGAGCAGGCAGGCAGGCTGCAGGCTGCTCAGCTCACCTTGCGCACGTCCCACAGCACCTTGGTCTTCTTGGCGTCCTCAAAGAATGGGTAGGCTGCCAGGGTCTGTGGCACAGCTGCCTTGGCACCCAGGGGCAGGCCGCTGCGCTGCAGGGCGCGCTGCACCTCAGCAATGCTGGCCTGCGGGGAGAAGGGAGGGGGAGGGGGCGTCACAGCTGGGTGGAGGGGTGGAGGGACGGGTGGAGGATAAGGGGTGAGGGTGCATGAGGCTGGGGGGGCCAGTTTGACTAACGCTATGTTTTGCTTTGTGGTCTGCGCCCCTGATTCCTGATGGGAAAGGGAAGGCAGGGGGGGGGGCTGACTGTTCTGCTTCAGCCCGGCTGCAGCCAACGCTTGATCAAGGCTTCCATCTGTCTCGTTAGGGAAGAGAAGGTAGGGGGGGCTGCATACCCACACTCGCCCTTAGCCACTCTGGCTGGGTATGGCGGTGACTGCCAGTCGAGTTGAGTTGGATTGGGCTCACTGGGTGAAGGGGACAGGGGCCAGGGACAAGGTGAAGGCGGGCAGGGCTGCGGCTGGCAGTGTGGCCTGGCTGACTAACCTGCAGGGCTGCGGCATCAGCGCCTCTGCACTCAATGAGCAGGCCAGCTGCCATGGGGTCCGCACCCTTAATGTCCGGCACCTGGACACCATGGCAAGGTCAGGGTCAGCAGCGCCAGGGTCGGCAGCAGGCCAGGCTGCCAATGGATTAAGAGTGCAGGGTCAGGGTTGCACGGCCAGGGTCAGCAGTGCCAGGGTCAGCAACGCCAGTGTGGCAGCATCAGGCAGCAGGGCCAGCAACTGCTGAGAGACCAGCTGCAGTGCCAGGCAGGGGCAGCAGGGCCAGAGTGAGCAGGGAACAGGGTGAGACCGGCAGGGCCAGGGTCAGCAGCACTGGGGCAGCGGGCCAGACACAGTGCCAGGCAGGGGCTGCAGCTCACCAGGCTGGTCATGGCGTCGTCCGCCTCGCACTCCCTCAGGCTGGCCCGATCAAACAGCTCCACAGCGTCCACCGCGGTCTCATTGCGCAGCACGGCACTGGCCCTAAGGGGCCACCACACCAGCACCAGCCTCAACCAGGGCAGCACCAGGTGGTGCCAGGCAGCAGAGGTGTAGCGGTGTAGCGGTCCAGCCCAGCAGCAGCCCCAGCCATGCAGTGAAGGTGTCCTCCTGCGCCCGCTGCTGTCTATGGACCCCCATGACTTCCCCTAGCTTCCCTGAACCCCCCTGAACCCCCCTGACCTCCCAAGGCTTGCCCTAGCCCCCCTTGAACTCCCCCTGAGCATCCTTAGCCTTCCCTGTAGGCACATCTCCTGGCCCCTCCCTAGCCTTCCCTGCAGTCGCACCTGCAGGCTGCCCGCACGTCCGGGAACACGATGAAGGCTGAGGCCTTGTGGGGCCACTCTGGCACTGTGTTGTAGGTGGCCTGGGACACGAACCCCAGGGTGCCCTCGCTGCCAATCATCAGGTGCTGCGGCCAGAAGGCCAGACCAGAGCAGGCTGAGGGCAGGGGTCGGAGGGAAGGCAGCGTGGGAGGCAGGCAGGGTGGGGAGGCAGGCAGGCAGGCAGGCAGGCAGGCAGGCAGGCAGAGCTAGTGTGGCCCACCTTGATGATCTCAATGGGGCTGTCCACGGGGAAGTCCACCAGCGCATTCAGACTGTAGCCTGCAGCCCCAGCAACGTGTTCACACAGCTTGCCTTTCACCCTCACCCTCACCCATACATACGGGTCACCTCACCCTCATCTTTCACCCCCGCAACTGATCCGCCCACGCTGCATTGCACAGCCCTGTCAAAGTGAGCCTCTCGCCCTTCAGCGGGCTGTGCAGCAGAGGCTGGCTGCTGACTGTCACGTACCTATCACCCTGCACTGCACAGCCCCACCCAGGTAAGGCAGGGCAGATTGCTTGCTGCTTAACATCTATGATGTAAACCACGCACCCTGGAATAGTGTTTTACCCACTGACACACCCAACCTGCCCCACCCGAGCCCTGCCACCTGCAGCTGCCCACTCCCCCGCTCCAGCCAACCAGCCCCTGCTCCCCCAACCCCTGCCCCCATCCCCCTGCAGCTGGAGGCTTGTGGCTGACCTGTGGTGCACTTGATTGCAAACTTGCGGCGGATGAGGGCGGTCAGCTCCTTGTCAGCCTGCACCCGCGCTGCCAGCGCAACCACGCCGTCCACTAGCCCGCGGTGGCTCTGCAGCAGGGCAGCAGCACAAGGGTGTAAGAGGGGTGGGGAGGCAGCCTACAACAAGCGTTAGACGGAGTGGATCATAGGCAGCAAGGTGATGTCAGCACCCTAGCAGCAGCAGCAGCAGCAGTGCAGCAGCAGCAGCAGCAGCCTGACCTGACCACATTGCCTTGCTGCTGCATTGGCTGTAGCTGCTTCCCATGCTCCTGCCACCGCTGTCCCCTGTGTTGAGTCCTGCTGTCAGCAAAGCAGGTCCAGCACCTCTCAGCAGCAACACTGGCTGCAGCAGCAGCCCTCACCTATGCCACCTATGCCACCACATCAACCTGCTGCTAACACTGCTGATTCCCCTGCAGTGCTCAATCGCCTGCTGCTGCTGCTGCTGCTGCTCCTGCTATACTCCTGTTGGCTGTTTGCCACCAAAGGCTTGGTCTTGACCCACGTTGAGGAAGGCCGCGCATGAGGCCGGGTCAGCCGTATCCAGCACTGTGCCGTCCACCAGCACGATGCGCATGTCCTTCAGCGTGTGGTACGTGTTCTGACTCACTCCGCAGCACCTGCGACCATGCTCCCCAGCTCAGCTCAGCTCAGGTTCACACTTCAGGCTCAGCTGGGGCTGCCAGGGCCCTGAAAGCTGCCTGCCCCGCCGCCCACCCTCCACCCCACCCTCCTCCCCACCCTGCTTGTCCTCACCCTGGTTCTGCACCCTGAAAAAGCTGCTGCTCTGCACGCCTGCCATGCACACCCACAGCCGCCAGGCTGCATGACTGGCTGCATTGCTGCACCGCCCACTGCCAGACAACCTAGACCCAGCTGCTGATGCGCAGTCCCAGGCAACACAAGAGTCACCGGGGAGGCCCTATAGCCCAACCATACGGCACAGCTGCGCTACATCAACCTGTGCCCCAGACCTTGCCACCTCCCCAATGTCAACACTAGGTGTCCAGGTGCACCCCCTGCCCTGCTGGACCCCCCGCCCTGGGGACCCCCGATGCCCTGCCCTGACACGCCCTGCCATGCGCATGCAGTGTCAGCAAGCTGACTGAACATGACTGTTGTCTAAGGGTCACCCAGACAGCATGCGGCAGCAGCTAGGACTGAGAACCAGCCCCATCACCACAGCATGACCTCTGACCCCTGCCTCCACTGCTCCTGCAACCCCCAGCCCAGCAAGGCTGCCCCTGCTCACTGCCTCACCCTGCTCCATCACCCTGCTGGCTGCCACTGCCCACCACCACAGTCAGCGCCTGGGGCCTGTCTCTGTCCCTGTAGCCTGTCAGTGCCACCATCCCTCAGGCCAGGACACACACAGAGGGCCTCCAGAGCCACCTGCTGCTGCTGCTGCTGCTGCTGCTCCTAGCTGGCTGTAGCTCCTCCTGCAATCTGTCTGCCAGCCTGTGCCAGCCTGCTGCCTGCCTCACATGCCACCTCACATGCCAGACGAGTTGTTGGCCACCACACCGCCAATCATGCAGGAGTCGATGGAGCTGGGGTCTGGCCCGATCTTGTACTGCACCGGCAGCTTGTGCTTACGCTGGTGCGCTGCCAGGATGCGGTTCACCTCGCCAGCAATGAGACCGGGCTGCACTGTGATCTGGCTGCCATCACCCTGCGCACCGCCAGTACCAGCCAGTGACCAATCAATGGTGGGGGCCATCAAAACCTCTCAACCATTTACATACCATGTATACATATCATCAATCATACAGGCACAGCATGCAGGCAGGTTTGGTTGTGCACCTGTGTATGCTGGCCCCACACTCAGGTTCAGTAAAAGGGACGCCTAACAGCTGGAGCTCCAGTACTCACGTGAACCTGGTAGTTCCTGAAGTTCTTGCCCGTGTGGCTCAGCTTCAGCAGGACTGAGTCGGTCAAGGCCTGGCCTGACAACGAGGTTCCAGCTGCCCGGAAGGTCACAGGCACGCCGTGCTTTTTCGCGATGGGCAGGATGGTGCGAACTTCGTCCTCATTGTGAATCTTCACAACGAGCTTTGGGTTCAGGCGGTAGAAAGAGGCATCGGTGCCATATGCAAAGGTGCGCACGGGGTCGGAATACTGACGCTCTGTGGAAATGAAGCTGGAGATCTCCTGAACGAAAGCTGCATATCGCCCGTCCTCGAAGCGATGTCCGTCCATATTCTGTGCGATGTAGTCCATCAGGGCGAAATGAGTAGGAGACGAAGCCGCGCATCGGGACATGCACTCACCTTGTATACGCCCTCCTGCACCTGCTGACCCTCTGGCACCACGCTGATAGCTCCATACAAGTCCACCTTTACTGCTGGAACAGGCACGGAGATGGTTTGTGGCTCAGCGGTCTTGACCGCGGCCAAAGCTGCTTGGCCACGAATCTGCTGGCCCGACAGAATATCATCCGCAACCTGCTTCAAAGACCTGCTTGGCTGCCCAGGCTTGCACGGAAGTGCCTGGCTGGCACAAGGTGTGGTGTGCAGGGACCGCACAGCGTTAGCCTGAGCAAGCAAGCGGGCTAGCTGACGACGACCCATTTCTACACTGCGACGAGCGCCAGGCAGCGTGGTAGGAATTTGTCCTTCTGCGGTTGCTGCGGTTGGCCACGTATGCCAGTATCTTGCCCCCCCGTATCTGTGCGGCTATCTGTGCGGCTGGACCAAGCGGACACCCTGGAGCTGCTGATTCCCGTCTCTGCGACACACTTCCATTCCATCAGGATCGTCACACTGTTGGTCCACGCTGAGCCACCAAGCCTACTTCCTACAGCAACCAGGGTCGTGTCAGAGCCATGTCTACACCTCGTCGCCTGCTGTTGTCACGGCCTGCCTGTGCTGTGCCTGCAGGTTGGTGATGGCGTCCATGACGCAGACGCTGGGCGGCAGTCAGGGCTGGCTCATTGACCCGGCCAGCTTGCAGAACCTGGTGGACAGCCCGGCCATGATGGAGACGCTGGACATCATCAAGGTAGACAGCCAGCCAGGCACCTCACCTGACACCCACCTCCTGCCCAGATGAGGCTGTAGCAGCAAGCCATGACACAGCCTCATGAGTTCTCACACGCCCTCCTCTCAAAGCTCCTCAATGCGGCCCTGACCTACCCTGCCCTGCCCTGTCCTGCCTGATTGGCAGGCGCTTCACCGGCTGAGCTCGCCCTTCATCAGCAGTGCGCAGGACTACAGCCTGCCCTGTCCCCCTGTTCGTGACAGGCGAAGAGTTTGAAAGTACCTTTCGCAACCCCAATTGTAATGTTGCATGTCCTTCCCATCTTTTGCGCAGGTGAAGGTGCGAATGGAGGCGCAGGTGCAGGAGCAGGAGCAGGTGCAGGAGCAGGTGCAGGTGCAGGTGCAGGTGCAGGTGCAGGTGCAGGTGCAGGTGCAGGTGCAGGTGCAGGTGCAGGTGCAGGTGCAGGTGCAGGTGCAGGTGCAGGTGCAGGTGCAGGTGCAGGTGCAGGTGCAGGTGCAGGTGCAGGTGCAGGTGCAGGTGCAGGTGCAGGTGCAGGTGCAGGTGCAGGTGCAGGTGCAGGTGCAGGTGCAGGTGCAGGTGCAGGTGCAGAAAACGTCAGTATTGAGTATAGAACCGTGTCCACCCACTGCTCACCATCGCCACCCCCTTCCCTCACCCAGCACCGCTACTAGCACCACCACAAAACCCTAGAACATGGGTATCACAAAACCCTAGAACATGGGAGCATGGGTACCACTGGGCTGCCAAAGTTAAGCAGTGGCCATCACACCAGTCACGCTCAAACATGCTATTGGTATGTTAGTTACTGCACAGCTCGTATGTACTCAGTGATGAATGGTGATGAAGAAAGAAGAAGAAGAAAAAGAAGAAGAAGACTACTCCGGTATTCACCGGCGTGCATTAAGGGAGGAGCTACCGCCTGGGGCGCGGCCTGCTCCCACCATTAAGCCAAAAGAGACGACCCCCCCTACCCTCCCCCCCCTTTAGTGGCCCTTAGTCTGTAGCTTGTCTTTGCAATGGAGTGGGCTGACTCCACCGCGTGCCGTGTTAGCTTGTTTGATAGTTTGGTAGTGTTGGCTTGTGTGACCCCCAGTGCCAGGAGGTGTTGCCGTGTGTGTGTCTCGTAAGTTGTGCCACCTATGCCCAGGAGGATTGGTCTAATCTCAACCATGTGGCCTTCCTTGCGTATGGTCTGAGCTAGTTTGGTGTGTTGGTTGATTGCCCTGTCTAATTGATCCGTCCACCTTGAGTCCGAGCAGTATTTGATTTCTATGATGGTGACCCGTTTAGTGACTTTGCCGCGGTTGCCCGCCTTCGCTTGCGGCGTCACCATGAGTATGTCTGGTCTAGTGGTGTGTTTGGTGGCCGCTGTTTTCAGTCCGAGCGATCGTAGCGTTGTGTGTAGCGTGTCGTTAGGGAGGTCAAGGTCTTCCTTCGCGCCCTTCTCCCAGCTGCCGGTGTCCGCGAACCGGATGTACCCGCCCAGGGTCCCTTTGCTGATAGCTTTAACGATGAGGCGGCCGGCCCCGTTGTGCCTTTCTTGCACAAGCGGTAAGGTCTCGCTGCAGCCCGATAGGAGATGAGTGGCACTGTCGGCTTCCCCGCAAAGTGGGCAGCGATCGTCAGTCGCCCGTTTCCAGCGCAAAGCTAGCTTTTGGTTGTAGAGCCCGCCGGTGCGGTAGAGTAGGGCCGTTCGTTGTGCGTGGGTGGAGATGTTCGTGTCGGTCATCACTCTATCGCCCGCGCCTGGTGCTGCGACCTTCGTGATTTCTTGAGACATTAGGTAGTATATGCTGTCTTGGTTGGCAAGGCCAAGCTTGTGTTTGTTGTGCATGTGTGCCCGCACGCTTTGGCGGCAGTCCGGCAGTGGGGCGGGGGATTCGCTGTCGGCCGCGGTGCTAAGCCAGAAGGTCGTCTCTTTGCGTGTAGTCGGGCTGTAGGCTGGGGTGTTGGCAAGCTCTGGGTGTAGCGCCGCGTGCTTGGCTAGGGCGTCTGCGCCTTCATTTCCGATAATGCCCGAGTGGGCCCTGACTTTAAAGAATTGGATTGTCACGGGGCTGTCGATGATAAGGGTGGCGATGGCTGTCAGGATGTCCTTGTGTCTATGTGTGATGAGCGACATCGGATTAGCGAGGGCTCGGCGGATTTGGTAGAGCGAGCAAAGGCTGTCGGTGGCGATGCGTTTGGCCCCCGCTTTGAGTGCCGCGTATATCGCCGTGAGTTCTGCCTTGTTGATGGTGTTGCTTTCTGGGTCGTCCAGGGCGACTGTGATGAGGATGTTGTTCTCCGGGATATAGACCCCCGCACCGACGCGCGCTGGGTCTGCCCCGGAGGTCTTGATGCAGCTGCCGTCTGAGTACGCGATTGTGGCCCATTCGGTGATGGCCATCCGTGGCTGCGTCGTGGAGTGTTGCGTGAGCTGTTGGTGGCTGCGTTGGTGCCCCGAGGTGGGCAGGTCCCTGTCCAGCGGCAGGCGCATGTGTTGTTTGTGGCCGCTAGGGGGTGTGGCCGGCTGGCTTTGATTCGTTGGTCTGTTGCGGATTGGGTGTGTGTCTCGTTGTGGGTGGAGGGCAGTGGCAGTGCTAGCCAGCCATCCTTGGGGGTTGCCTTTGGTGACGAGTTGTCGTCCCGCTGCATTCCAAATGACGTAGATGTGGAGGTTGGCGTGCTTGCCTGGCTTGGGGCATCTGGTCTTGGTGGAGGGTATGCTAGCCAAGTGCTGGCAGTATTCTGGGTAGCGTCTTAGGGTGTCAATGTGTTTGGGGTAGGAGATGCCCTTTTTCCCAGGGATCAGCATGATGGTTGCCATGGCCTCCTCCTGTGTAGCTGAGTGTATAGCATGGTTGACGCATTTCAGTGCCATTGTATCGTCAGCCGGGACATTCCATGTGGATAGGCCAGTGTGGCGTACCAGTAGGCAGTTGTGGTGTGCACCAAAGGCCGTGTCATTGATGTCAGGGCTCCAATAGGTAGTGGTTTCCGGTCTAACTGTGAGTGGATCAGCCCACCTTTGGACGGTACTTGGGAAGCTTCGTGTGGTGTGTAGAGTGGCAAGGGCTTTGTCTTGTGCCGCTCTCATGGGGTGGTGGTTGCTCTGTGTATCCTGTCTCCTTAGGAGGGCCACCAGTTCTGTGGCCAGGTTGCGTGTGTGTGGTGTGTGTTGTAGCCAAGTGTGTAAGTGTTGGTGTTGTTGTTTGGTCAGGAGGCCTATTGTGCGGCCCGACTCGTCGTGAACCGTTACGTGTTGTACTAGGTCGTGCTTGGGCATGATGGGTTCCCCCGTGCTGAGGCTCATCGCGGGGGTGGTCATGTGGGGGTGCAGTTGGAGGAAGGTTTCGCAATTGCCCGTCCCGACGATGTCCGTCTGCGGGTTGATGGGGTACGTGTGGAAGGTGGCCTTCGAGTGCAGGTTGGTGCACCGGGGTAGCCAGGTGTGCGGGTCCGGCAATCCCTGTCGGGTGTGGGCCGGCAGGTTCGCGTCGGGCCTCGCATGTCTGGCTTCTCGTATCTGCTTGTTTTCCTCGTCGTAGTCGTTGCGCTTTGCCGTGTAGTCCAGGTGTGCCGTGATGAGCGGCGCCGGTTCGAGGGTGGGGTGCCAGTGTACTCGTATGAGGTCCGAGTGCGCTGACTGACGCATGGTAGTCTTGAAGTCATTGCTGCCAAACTTGCATATAGGGCACAGCCAATAGCCTGGTTCCTTGTGTCCTGACAGGTGGGCTTGCTCGAGGCAGGCTGGGTGGTAGGCCCTCTTGCAGTTGTGGCACGTGGGGCTGTCCCCTCTTGGTAGCCAGCACATCTCACAAGTGCACACGTCCTTAGCCTCTTCCCTACTGATGGTCTCTATGTGTGTGGGTGTATAGCCTTCTTCTGCACATAGTGGTAGTGCCCATCTATCTATGACTGTGGGTTTCCAGTGTACCTTGTAGTAGCTTTCTTTGTTGATGCCGTCCCATTGCCATCCATCTATGCTGGTGATGGCCTCTTGGTGGCCGTACATGGCCCCTAGTATGCTGCCTAGGTCCTTGGGTTTACAACGGCAGGCTTTATCCACCTTCCAGCTGGAGAGCCCTGGGAGGTCGAGGCCTATTATGTGCACTATATCCTCCGGGATGGTTTGTATCTGTCTGCCCTCGTTGTTCCGTTTCATGCCCGCCTTGGGCGGGGTGGGCTTCGCTGGGGCCGATTGTGTTGCTCGTTGCTCTCGTTTCAGCAGACGTGAGCTCGTCCTAATGGCCTCGTGGGCTGCGGGTGCCGCTGCGGTCCGGTCCGCCGTTGCCGGTTGAGTTGCGTGCTTGACCGCATACGCTTTCATATCCATATAGCGAGTTCTGGTGTCTGGCACTGCGGGTGTGGGCGCAAGTTCCGTGAGGCCCGCGGCCCATGTTGTGATTTTGCGTTGGTCGGGCGGGAGGTCAAGTGATGTGTTGCGGCTGTCCCGGATGGTGCGCGTTACGGTCGCGTCTGGGCATGAGGGCTGGGCCGCCATGGCCGCAAGTTTGTTGAGGGCGATGATGTGCTTCTGCTTGACCTTTTTCCCGTACTTCGATGTGAGCATGCTACCGGTGATGATGTGTGTGTTGCCCTTGCAGCTGAGCTCAGAGGCATGCGTGACGCCGAGGCTTTTGAGGCAGGTGATGCTGGCACTAACGACATCGTGTGCTTGAGAGCTGCTGGCTTGTGTGATGAGGCGGCCGAGTGTTTGGCATTCCTCATGATAGAGAGGTAGCCCCTCTTCCGTGGCCGACAGCCCGGATATAGAGGCATAGACTAGCTGCCGTGCCCTGAGGGTATGGTGAAGGAGGGTGAGCATGCGGTGTCCTTGTGTGCTAGCCTGGGTACTGAGCCAAGTGATTTGTTTGTGCAGCATGCTCCTTGAGATGTGGGCGTGCGTCACATCTGTGGACTGGAGGCTGTGTGTGAGGGCTGTCGTGTTGCGAGCATGGTATTCCTGGGCTGTGGAGCTGATGCCCATGCCTAGTTTCCCGGCGTCTTCTCTGATGATGGCATTGGGCGTTCCCAGGGGGAGTCTGAGCTTAAGCTTCGCGCATTGATTGATGGACCTGTCGTATAGCTCAAGGTCCCCAGGGGTGCAGGGCACGGCACAGAAGCTGTAGGCTAGGCTGGGTATGATGGCCGTGCGGATGATGTGAATGGCCTGTCTAGCGCTAGCAAAGGAGCGTCTGAGTCTCTCGAGTTTTTGGCGGAGCTGGGTGATCATGGCGGTGTGTTGTGGTTTCCAGTCCAGCGTCATGGTGATGAGCACCCCCAGGTAGGTGAAGGGTGAGGTCGGGCGGTGGTAGGTGACGGGTTTCCCTTGTAGGCTGATGGTTTGGAGTTGTTGGCGGGCCCGCTTGTCCGCTTCGGCCGCGTTGCTGCACATGCCGGTTTCGACTGAGTGGTGGAGCGCCGCTGTTGCGAGGGTTTTACTGTGTGAGATGATGAGGTGACCCCAATCCGAGAAGGCTGAGAGTTTGTCCGCTTGGCATCGGAGGTTGCGAAGGGTGTTGCAAAGAATAGCGATGTCATCTGCATAGTCTATGCTGCTGACGGTGGCGCGTTCCCCGCTGTCGGCTGTTGCTGATTTGAATTTATAGCCCCTCGCGCCCACTTGCAGCCATCGCAGGAGGGGTTCAATGTAGATGAGAAATAGGAAGGGCGAGAGAGAGTCGCCTTGTATGGTGCCCCGGTTGACGGGAACCGGGTCAGTATGGCCGTACGGGGTTTTAAATCGCGTTGTGGCGCCGGTGTAGAGGTCCTTCACTGCGTCAGTAGCGTCCGTGGGGAAGCCTAGGTCGTGCATGATCCATAGCAGTTTGTCCTGGCAGGTGGTGTTGAACGCACTGGTGAAGTCGACCAGGAGTGCATAGATATCTGCCTTGGCCAGTTTAGCATCCTCAAGGGCCATGACGAGCATCTGCAGTTGTTGTGTGGTGTTCCTGTGGGAGCGGAACCCAGCCTGGTTCTTGCTGAGCATCCCATTAGCTTCAGCGTACTCAGACAATGTCTTGGTAATGAGGCTGGTCCACAGCTTATAAACGGTGTTGGCTAGGCCCACTGGCCTGTAGGAGTTTAGGTCTGTTTCTTCCCCCTTGTCCTTGTAGAGCAGGCATGTGTCACTGGTTTTCCACGTGGTGGGTGTGCAGCCTGTTGCCCACATGATGATGAAGAGCTTGTGGATGGTTTCCCGCATCTCCCATGGCAGCATCTTGATGATTTCGTTTTCCACGCCGTCTGGTCCCGGGGCCTTGCCTCCTGCCAGCCTGCTGAGGCATTCCTGGAAGCCTGCCTTGTCCATGATGGCTGTGTGCAGCCAGTGTATTTTTTGGCATGCGTGCATTGCGAAGGCGTCGTCTGCTTTGGCGCGAGCCCACGGGTAGTTTCGTGTCTGTGTGTCAGTGTAGTGGCCGGTCTTGGTGGTCGGGGCCGACAGCTTCTGCCCATATGCGGCGGTGATTATCCGGTTTAGGTCGGCGGGGGCTGTGCATATGGTTTTGGTGTCAGGATCAGCTAGCGCCTGTAGGCCTTTGTGGTCGGTGCGGGACGGGCGTAGGATACGTTTGTTAGCCTTCTTGGGCTGGGTGCTGATCAGTTGTTGCATTCTGACGCGAGCTTGCGCGATGGCGAGTGCGGAGTCGTCGTCGTCTAGCTTGTGAATTTGGTCGCGGTACGAGTTGGTCAGCCGGGCGAGCGCGGCTTGCACGTGATTGTCGGTTGTATCGTCGCCCTGGCGCGCTTGCACCGCGTCCCTTATCTCTCCGTTTGTCGCATCTGTCTCTGGAATGAGATCGTCGATTGTCGGGTGCACGTTAGTTTCCTTAAAGAGGGAGTTAGCCTTCCGGCTGAGGTCTCTAGTGGTCTTAAGCTTTCTGCCCAGTGCCAGTCTAATCCTACACATGGTCCTGCGTTGGTAGTGTTGGCCTCCCCTTGTAAGGGTCTTAGTGTTGCATGTCTTTATAGCTGCCGTCCTGCAGGTTTGTAGGAGATGTGTAAGCATGGTGGCTGCGGTGTCTACAGCTTCCCTGGCCGAGAGTCCTGCCACTGTTGTCAGGCGATGTGGTTGTTGGGGGTTGGTCTTGCCAAGTGTAGCCAGGTGGTGGGTAGCCTCTGTGTATATGGGGGCTAAGAAGGCTGTCAGTTCAGCATGCAATTGTGGGACGCCTGAGCTGGGTTGTTGCACTGCCTGGCGGTAGGCTTCCCTGTCCTTATTGGTAATGGGGGTGGTGAGGATGGTGTGGATGTGCTTTGGAGGTTTGTGTGGGGCTGCCAGGGCTATGCCCAGGCGGGCTGTATGCAGTGTGGCGGTGAGTGGCCTGTGGTCGCTCAAATAGGCGTTGGTATCGATGTGCGTGCGGTGCTCAGGGCCGTGCCTTGCGTCGCGTGTTAGGATGGCGTCGATGCGGCTTTTGCAGTGCGGTTGTTGGTAGGTCCAGGCCTGGTCGTCGGGATCAGCTTCCTTCAGGTGCATTTCTGTGGCGAACCCCCTCATCATGTTATCTTGTGTGTACTCGGTGTGCTCGGAGCGATCCTCTGTTTTCATCGTGGCGTTGATATCTCCCGCAAGGATGAGTGAGCCGGGCAGGTGGCCCGTGGCTGTTCGTATGTGTTCTTGCATTTTCCCTCGCAGTGAGAGCGCGTCGCCGTTGTTTCCCGACGGCCAGTACGTGGCGATGATCGTGAGTTGTTCGCACTGGTGTTGGTTGAGGGTCAGGATGACGCATCGTGCGTTTACCTCTGCATCCGTGCACGGCGGGAGCATCTTGGTTTGCATTTGGATGGCTAGGTTGTGTTTGATGCCTATCAGCACTTCACTGTGGCCTCTGTGTCGATGTGTCGTATAGTCTGGCATGACTCTCTTCAGCCAGCCAGAGCCTGGATTGTTGCTCTTGGGCTGGGTCATGGTTTCAGTTAGGACCAGGATGTCCGGGCTGTGTTGATGCACAAGGTTTAGGACGTCTTTCCTGGACCTATGGAGGCTTCTGACGTTCAGGGTCGTAAGTGTGATATGCTGTCGATTGTGTGTTGGTTGTGGCTGCCGGGTTGGCAGGGTGCTGTGTTGTGCTTCTGTACTCACTGATGGGTTATCTGTGGGGTGAGCGGCTGGAGGCGGGGTGGGGGCTGTGTATTGGTAGATTAGGGTCTGCTTGTGCGAGTCTCTAGGTTGTGCCTTTGGTTTGGTCCGTCTTCTGAATGTCCCATTAGGGTGGCCTGTTGATGTGGGCCGTTTGTCGCTGCGTGTCCTGCTTTGTGGAGCTGATAGTGTGACGGTGGGGGCGGCTTGGCGCTGTCGCGACTGAGCGTGTTTGTTTGCCGGGTATGTGTCTTCTGTAGCCGTGGCGTCGCGCTTGTTACTCGCTGGTTGTGCGGTTCCTACTTTGGGTGGCGGCCGGTCGCTTCGGGGGCTATGCGCGGGTTGTGTGCGCAGGTCATTAGTGAGGTCCACGTGCGCGGCGCGTAGGTGTTGTTCCAGCTGCTCCGTTGTGGCGCGCCTTGTAGGGTCTGCTAGCCAGCATAACGGTTGGATAAGGTTGGTATTAGTCGCGTCGCCCTTTTTAATTAGAACGAGCATGCCATGCAGCTGAAGCCAGTCTTCCGGAGTGTCCAGCCGCCAGGGGCGGCCCCGTTCCGAGTCCAGCCATTGCCATGTGTTGTCGATGTGGCGGATGGTTGTGGCATGATTGTGGGTGATGAGAATGGCAGCTGTGTTGGTGTAACTGTCTATCCTATCAGTGAGCGTGGTGAGGAGCTCGGGTGTGATGTTTCCAGGTGTAAGCTCGGTGGCGGCAGGGCATAGGTGGAGGTCCTTGTGGTAATGGTATAAGTAGTGGTTCATGGTGGAGATGGTAAAGTTGCCGGATTCGTCGTAAATGTGTGGGAGGCTGCCTGGGAGTGGTATATGCCTATTTTCTTGCCTTGCCTGGATGGCCAGATCCTGGATATGTGTGCCTAGTGTTTTGCAGTGGGTGATCACATCATCAGGTATAATCATAGGTTGCCCCATGGCCATATTTATGGCGTGTGCAAGGCAGCACTTCTTGTATTGCTTTTCCCAGTAAGGCCTATGTGTTTCCTGGGGGTTGCTTATGATGGGCCCAAGCCTTGCCCTCTGCCTTGCCGCCTCCATCTCCGCCGTGTAATTTGCGGTGCTAATGATTGCTTGTATCTCGCATGTAACGGGGTACGCGAAGTGTCCAGTGGTCCGTAGTTGAGTAGGGGCATTCGCTTGGGAGTCAAGGAGGTACCAGGCTCCATCGTGTTTCCGTATTGCCATACTGTGTGCCGGGGCTTTGCATAAGAAGGCATTTGTACCGTGGGTAGCGGAGAGCGCGTCTAGGTTGTGGGTTGACCAGTCTCTCTTTGCTCGCAGGTGCGCCACTGTGTGTGTACTGAGGCCGTAGTGTGACGTCAGGTAGAGGTTTATGACTGTGTCATTGCACGCACCTTGGTTATCCCTAGCTAGTGCCCACATGGTGCGTTGTTCCCCTTGCCGCGCGTGTAGCTCGGACGTGTGGAAGTTGGCCAGTTCCTGGTTAGTGAGCCAGGAGTGTCCTGCCGCCATGTTGAGGGCATGTATTTGGCAGTGTGAGGCTACCTGTTGTTCGAAGTACAGACCGTCTGGGCCTGGGTTCGGCTCAATGTCTCCCGCTGCCAGCAGAAGCCAGCTGATGTGAATGCATCGTGCCATGTATGTACTTATAGCCATGAGCCATGTGGGGCTGCTACTAGTGTTTGGGTTGAGGTAGTATGTCATGTAAGCTTGTAGTGTGGTGTTGTACTGTATGGCTCTGATAGTCATTCCGCTATTGTGTCCCTTAAGGTATGTGTAGGCAATGTGGTTCAGGCGGGTGATGGCCGTTGCACTAGGAAGGGTCCCATCTATGCCGAGTAGCCAGTTGTACGTGGTGTTGTGTAGGGAGGCGTTGAGCTTTGCAAGGGTCTTATGCTGTTTCTTGAGGCATTTCCTAGATTTGGTGTGTGAGTATGTAGGTTGATGTCGCTTCATACACATGCTGATCCATAAGCACACGCAAGCCAGGTAGGCTACGATCTGCCGGTTCATGTCCAGTTGTTGGATGGGTGTCCAGTTGGGGTGTCCAAAGGGGGGGTTGGGCATAGGGGTTATGATGGTATACCTTCGGTCCATGTTGTCTATGGCTGTGTTTTTAAACGAGGCGACACTGCATGTCCATGTCTCTGTGACAGCTGGCTGGTCATGCCAACCTGCAGCGGTCAGGGCTGGCAGGTGGTGGTGGGGCTGAGCGCCATGTTGCATGTCAGCCTGCGTGGCAGCATAAGTAGCTTGCGTCTCTGTGGCAGCTGGCTGGTCATGCCAACCTGCAGCGGTCAGGGCTGGCAGGTGGTGGTGGGGCTGAGCGGCATGTTGCATGTCAGCCTGCGTGGCAGTATGAGTAGCTTGCGTCTCTGTGGCAGCTGGCTGGTCATGCCAACCTGCAGCGGTCAGGGCTGGCAGGTGGTGGTGGGGCTGAGCGGCATGTTGCATGTCAGCCTGCGTGGCAGCATGAGTAGCTTGCGTCTCTGTGGCAGCTGGCTGGTCATGCCAACCTGCAGCGGTCAGGGCTGGCAGGTGGTGGTGGGGCTGAGCGGCATGTTGCATGTCAGCCTGCGTGACAGCATGAGTAGCTTGCGTCTCTGTGGCAGCTGGCTGGTCATGCCAACCTGCAGCGGTCAGGGCTGGCAGGTGGTGGTGGGGCTGAGCGGCATGTTGCATGTCAGCCTGCGTGGCAGTATGAGTAGCTTGCGTCTCTTTGACAGCTGGCTGGTCATTCCAACCTGCAGCGGTCAGGGCTGGCAGGTGGTGGTGGGGCTGAGCGGCATGTTGCATGTCAGCCTGCGTGGCGGCATGAGTAGCTTGCGTCTCTGTGACAGCTGGCTGGTCATGCCAACCTGCAGCGGTCAGGGCTGGCAGGTGGTGGTGGGGCTGAGCGGCATGTTGCATGTCAGCCTGCGTGGTAGCATGAGTAGCTTGCGTCTCTGTGACAGCTGGCTGGTCATGCCAACCTGCAGCGGTCAGGGCTGGCAGGTGGTGGTGGGGCTGAGGGGCATGTTGCTTGTTAGCCTGCATGGCAGCATGTGAATCTTGCATCTCTGTGTCAG